>JBBMKC010244571.1:0-10684 GCA_037834085.1 Bipalium vagum
ATTTATTATTATTATTATTATTATTATTATTATTATTATTATTATTATTTATTTTTTTTATTTTTTTTTCTATTTTAAAAATCTAAAAGCTCAAATCATATCTCAAAACATTTTTTCCATTCTAACGTCGGCACATCAGATACAAAGTATTTCAAATTTTGCAACAGCTGTTTCAGACAACTTAAAACTCTCATTATATAATTTCTTCTCATGGTTGGTAACAGAATGAAGTTACAAGGTGAAAACACTCTACGTCTCACTAACTGTACATTTTTAGTGACTGCGAAATTAATGGGTCAAATAACAGGTGGTTCTGTCATAATTAAGAATAATTTTTCGAATTTGATTGTTCTCTCTAATTGTAGAAATCACGTACTGTAAGTAAACGGTTGTATGCCATTCAGTGAAGATGTTGTATATTAAATATGAAATACATATGTTAACTTTCTCGAGTATCTTTAATAACATTTAACACGACGTTCTTTTTTAAATGATGCAAAATTATGTGTGCACCAAAGACTGTAAAGCTTCTATATCTTTAGATAGTCGTGTAAAAATAGTACTCTGAGATCCCATAGACATCATGTTCGTTGTGGATGCAGATAAATAATGCTGGTAAAATACGATCAATAATTTTGAGTAAAGAATAAGGTCTTGCGAAAAATATCTTGGCAGTCATTTGAACAATATTATCTCTCATATGTAATTTTAATGAGTTGCTTTTATATTAAAATATAGCTTATGATGTTATTTTTTTCAACCATAACATTCGGCAGCTCTAAATAAAACACCCTTTAGATAGTAATGGTTCATATCATAATTAATGTATTATATTTTTAAGGCCTTATCTCTTTCACTTAACCGACTTTTCAAAAGACCAAACATTTACTAATCCCAAACCAAAAGAAATAACAAGATAACAATTATAAATTTTTAACTCAACATATTTTATATTTTTAATGAGAAAGTTGTGTTGGTTCTCTCCTCCTTTCCTCCTTCTTTACCATCATTTAAAGTGAAAATAACCTTTGTAATTAGAATCGGTTTAGTGAAGTACAAAGGTTTAATTTTATCAATGGCGCTACACAAATATCGTATTATAAAAAATTATCTGAAAAAATATTTTGACAATCGATTTTATTTATTATTTTATTAATAATAAAAAGTATCGTATTTTCTCATTAAATCTATAAATAACTAAATCATTTCTGTAAAAATTCCGGAAAATTTTTTACTGATTCAATAAATTATGTTATTAATAAAACTTTTTAATTAAAATATTAAAAGTAATTATTTGGTTAATGAAGTTTCATTGATGATGGTTTATTTGGTATTTTATTTTGTTACGTTCATTGAAATAATTATATAAGAACATAGCAAAAACACGGAAAATTTAATGATAAAACTTATATTATATCTTATGAAATAGGAAGATTTTTCAATTTATTATTGAATTATTCTTATCAAAACTGTCAAATGATATTAATTATTTAATCCTTTTTAATTCAGTGCCAGATTTTAATCAATAATATATCCTCAGTATTCAATTTTATTTATATTTGTTACAGTGATAGATAGTTGCGATAGTGGTAGACTTTATTAAGAATAATTTTAAAAAATTATTTCATAATTTTTAAATGGAATCCACCGTTCTTTATTTTTCCAGAGTTTATATAATTCTTACACTTTTAGCTGTACATGAATTTTCAAGTGCTATCTTTATTATGAAATTAGTGTTATTTCATAAATGACCCATAATTAAAGTATTGGGTTGTCCCGAAAGTTCATGCGTTCCTGTAAACTCTTAATTTTAATAGAATTTTATTTTTTTGAGAAAGTAATAAACCTAGAATACATATAATCTTTTAATTATAACAAGTAAATGTAACTTTATTTAAATACATTATTGGGTTAATAAATGTTGTTTATCGTTATTTTGAAATGGACAGTAAAATTTTGATTTCACATCAATTGTCAAATAATCACTCAATTCAAAGATTCAGTATTTTCTATATGTTGTTAAAGCGTCATATTACCGATCCATTTCTGAAAAACAAGCAAAAAGAAAATCTTTAGAAAATTAAAATTGATATTTTTCAATTTGTTTCTTTTTAAAAATAAATTAAATTATTAATTATTAAATTAATTAATGATTTTTTTTTATTTATTTAAAGATGTATTGATTATCAATAAGTTAACTTCTATCATTTGGATTCTGAAAAATTACGAAGATTATTTTAAATAAACCCAAAATACTCATTTTCTAATGTTATATACAATAAGATGATATAATACTATTTAATGTATAATATTATAATAATACTGTTATTGTCATTTATTTTCTACGACATCAAAGCAATGGAAATAGATTTGTTTTAGCTAGTAAAATTATTTTCTTTATTTAAATTGACAACATTTAATTATAACTAATTGTCTTCTGAAGTATATTTAAACAAAACACAAAAGACGTCCTTAAAGAATTAGGTTCCTCAATTAATAACTATTTTTATAATTATATCCATTGTTCAATTGAATGTCAACTTTTAGATAGGATTATTAAAGAAAAATTAAATTATTCTTAAGCTAATTAATTATCAAATATAACAGTAGAAAATTCTGAGATACAATATTATGAAAAATAATATTACTATAATATAATATAATATAACCAAAATTTCATATTTACTGTCATCTTTCGCGCTATTAATTTCAATATTAAAACAAGATGTAATAAAAAATATAACTTACTATTTTATTCAGAAAATTTTAAATATTCAAAATAAATAATCAATGTTTTATATTTATTAATTCAAGAACATATTTTCTTTAATTTATGTCATTATAACAAAAACGCTCATTTTTTATGGGGCACCCTAATAATATACGAAAAATGATTTGTAAGTCTTTCAAAAATAAATTGTGACTGTAAATTCAAAAAGCAATCAATTGACGTTTACGTCTGTAAAATACGTCACAAACTTTATTTAAAACATTTCTTGAAAACAATTTTCATTAAAAATGTCCTCATCTCCTGAAAGAAATCCTGACATTGAGTGTTTATGACCCTTGTGGAAGTAGTTTGAATGGCAGCCGTAAAATCTTCGACATCTTTACCATTCTGTGCACAGATAAATTCTTTTCAAGCACAAAAAATTTCTTAAATTGAGTTCTAATGTAAACTATAGGGTGGTAAAAAAGGATTTCATGATTCTTCGTCTCAACTAATACCTGAAATATGTTACAGAACACAATACAAATCTGTAACTCTAAAAACTTGAATCTCTTTTCTTCTTAATAGACCCATCATCGTATCTAGTATCATGTGGAACTCACCAGAAATTTGCAATAAGTTCATTTTATTTTGAATAGAATCTTGAAAAACCTGGATTATATGCCTTCTCCTTAATTTTAAGATTAAGCTTTTCTTCACAAATCATTGCAACACATACAGACCATTGCCTGCTTCTGGCGTTCACTGCTTTCCTTGGATTTTTCTCCTATATGTGCCCTTCGTATCTTTTTCTGACTGAGCTATTCACGTCAAATTCATCCATAAAAATGAACCTGTTAAGACCTTTTACTAACACAATTCGTCCATAATTAAACGTGTATTTCTCCAAAACGGGTTTAGGTGGATCCATTTAGAATTACATTCAAATTCTTGAATTACATTGTGAATCGCAGTTATGGATACATTTGTCTGGACATTTTCGAAATACCTTTGTATTTCTTAAATGTTATAAAGTGTTCTATTCGTTAAGCCCGTTCATCCTTCTTGAAATATTTGATTATTTTGGCTACTGTGGTATATTTCACATCAAATCTTTCTGAAATCTATTGTATAGATTTCACACTTTACCAAATCTTCTTCTTCAACTAGGCACCTATGCTTTTATAATTTCTCCCATCAGTTTGTATTTTGAATTATGAAATTTCTGTTGACTTATTTAAACAAGTGTATTTGTGGGACAATCGTTCTGACGATTTGTTCTAAAATTATTCCAATTTATTTTGGAGAGATCCACAAATTATATTTTGAAACCCCTGTAAATATCTTCCGATATTCTTATCAAAATGAAATCGAACTAGTGCATAAGCACACAATAGGAAAGAGTCGACAGAAACACAAATTTAATCTAAGTTTAACCTTTGTTTCTGTGGTATTTTAAAATTAAATGTCACCATGATGGTTATTCTGCAATTGATATATTCACCTCACAAGGACCATAGTAAATATACCTTCTAGCTCCTTAATCAATAAAACACTTTACTTGGGATTTACTTTAATCTTGTAACAGACATTCTAGCAATAATGCTCGGATCACATTGACTGGAGTTGTTTAATGAGGAAGGAGATTTAATTATTTTTAATTAATCCATTTGATAATATTTTGCTCAGTGCGAAATTGAACTCATTCTTTTTTCCATTAGACCATTGTTTGCAAATTGTACATATTTCAGAGCTGAAATATAATTAATTAATGGACAATATAAATATTATCGAAAATTAACAACAATAAGCTTTTATGTAACATTTCAATTATTAAGTAACAGTCTTCTTAAATTAATTATTATGTGTTATCAAAAAAGTGTAAAATATAAAAAAGATTCTACTAATAAATTGGAAAAAGAATATTTTGAAAATTAATATATAATACTTATGTTATATATTTATATTTTTTATTTTATTTATATTGTATTATATATTTATACAGGGTGTGCGAGATAAATTGTTAATGATTTTGTACCATGTTTTATAAAGTTCCTACTAAAAATTTTTAATTTGTTTTATTTATTAAAATTAATGATCTGTTAATGATTACAGATAACATTAACTCAATTCTTCTTGGAAATGACAATATTGCAGTTTGCAGCCTTTTGGTGGTAAAACGGTAGTATTTTTGTTTATTCGTTTTACCATTTCAAGTAAATTTTGCCGGCTTTAGGTAATGGAAAACCTTTGTCTTAAGAATACACCAAAATCAATAATCAACTAGTGTGAGGTTGGCAAATGAGAGGATCCATTTTTGTCACAGCAGCTGGATATAATTTAATGGGGACTAAAGGCATTTTTCAAAAGTTTTCAGCACATGAAGCAGGATGAATTTTAAAAGGTTTTTACTTTTCTTTAAAAATGAGTAGTACCTGGCCAACTGGAATATTATTTGTACAAAACCTTGAATTTAATTAGTTGAATATTAAAAATAAGTAGTATAAAAATGTAATAATTTTAAAAAATAAATGATTATCACACTAAAAATGTTATAATGTATAGTTAATGGTACTGGAAAGAAATCACAAATTATGAATTTCCCGAAAGAGTCGAATAATTAATTCCAATTAATAGTGTTAGTTGAAAATTAATCGGAGATACCGGGATTCGATACCGAGACCTTTATATATAAATTAGTTAAATAGCTTGAAGTGAGTAAAGGTAAGTACACCGGAATTCGCCATTTACTTGAAAACCATTAAAATAATTTTTGTTTATATTTTGATAAATGTATTTATTTATTTTATCAATCTTTCGATTTGGAATTATATTAAATATAGGTACCTCTTCAAATTGTAGACCTAATAATTGTAGAAAAAATAAGATTCTTTTAAAAAGAAATGCGGTTTAATTTGAATTCTGTAAATAATTAATTACTTCAAAATTTCCAGATTTTGATGAAATTAACAGGTTTTCAACATATAATGATACTCATATTTAAATTTCAAAATTTTTAAAATAAAATGAACTGAAAATATTTTTGAAGTAAGAGTAAATGTCTAGAATAAATTTATTTTTATTATTTTTAACTTTTTATTTTATTTTTATTTTTTATTCCAAGTGCGATACAATCGACGGTACCAGAATTTACAACTTTCCACAACTGTATCCTTGTCAATTTTCTTCAGTGTGATCTTTATTTCGAGATCAATTTCATTTTAGATATTACTCGATCCCACCTGATGCTCCGAACAAAATCATTTCAAACTCAATAATTCAAGGGATTTAAATCTGGTGAATTAGGAGGTCAACGATCTTTCTGAAATAAAATTTAGAAAGATTTTAGAACACCATTCAATTGATTTTCGTCCCATTTGACACGTCACACCATCTTGTTGATATGTCCAATCATTCCCAAAAAATCATTTCCATATTTCTTTGCCACTGTGAGTAATTTTTAATATAAATGTCCTGATTAATTGTTCATTTTGCAATCAATACGAGTGGAATGCAGCCTTTAGAACATACAGCAACCAAACAATTATTCCTAGTGAAAATTTCCGTGTCCTATTAATCCCACATAAAACTTCTGGTCGTTTTAATCGAAAAACGATTTCAGGTACGATTTTAAAGTTTTTCCGGCCAAATCTTTTCGTAGAGAACGAAAGATATGATAGCTTGACGGTGCCTTGTCAGGACTATATGGTAGATGTATTAGCAAATCCCATCCAAGTTCCACTCATTTTTGTCGACTCTTCAAAGAAGTATGATGTTTTTCGTTGTCATAATGGAACACAACATCTCCACGGCTTGCTAATTACGGCCGAATCTTCAGCCTATAATCTGTTAATTTATCCAGTTACTGACAATAAATATCGGAGTACTATTATTCAGTAGGAGCTGGAAATATAAATTTCCCTTATAATCCCAGCAGATTGATAATATAACTTTTTCCTGGTGGGTTTCAACTTTTGCTGTTGTTTGCACTATGATCTCTTGCGCTTTACATTTTTGTACAAAAACCCTTTTTTATCACCGTTGATGAGATTCTTCAAAATTCGATTGATCTGATCACCCTTTACCAGCATATCGCAGATATTGATTCTTTGCATTAAATGATTTTCCGTTAATTCATGTGAAATCCAGATATCAAGCTTCTTCACGTATCCCACCTTTCCTAGATGTTTACTATTTTTAGTTGCTATGCCATTTTACGAACTGTTGCGTGTCGATTAACTTCAATAAAATCCTTTATTCGGTCATCAGAACTTTCTATTGGCTTCCCATAATAGATAGCTTCTTTAATCGTGAAATTTTCTGAACAAAATTTGCTATACCAATTTTGGGATGTGTGCTCTGTTATCGCGTGAGTGTCATAATCTTCGCATATTTTTCTAAGCGCATGTGTTACATTTTTGCCTTTGATCAAATAAAATAATATACTGCAAATGTTCTTCATTATTATCCATTTGAAAATGACGCCAAACAAATTTAAACAAGTTAAATGAAGTAATGAATTTAAGCAATGTTAGAATTATTCAATCTTATTAAAAATAATATGCGTTTGAGATTTACCACATTCGTAAATTCGTAAAGTTACTAAACATATGTGTAATGAAAAACCGAAAATTTTTCTGGGACAGCCCAGTATATGACAAGCCTTTTAGTTAATCCTCTTTAGATTTTGATAAAATATAATTATTTGGTTTTACCAGACATAAAAAGGACAGTATCATAATATGTTGAACACCCGTTAGTAAAAATTATATGTAATTTGATAAGCGTAAAACAAAAGACAATTTTTCTATATTGAATAAGACGTGGTCTTCAGATTTCAATGATAATTCTGCAAACAATGATAACGTTAATAAGCAAATAAGTTTCTCATTAAAAACATAGAATGTGTGTTCTGGGAATTCAACGGAGACATCATAATTATTATTAATTAATTAATTTCAATTTAAACAAAATCAACAAACGAAAACTAATTATATCTACAACTATATCTAACGCTTACTTTGTTAAGTCTCTTAAGCTCATATTATTTATTTTCACATAAAATTTACTTCTCACGTTTTTCAAATATTATCTATCGTATATTGCAGCTTTCCTCCACTGACAATTAAAACAAAACTATCTTGAACATAACTTCGAAGTTCATAAAAAATATAAATTAAAAAATTATTAAATTAATAAAAATTATATTCATTGTCAAAAGATCACATAATTTTTAATGTGAAATAAAATTATTCGGATATTGATATGAATGATGAAAAAACTGTTCTATTTGGAGATAATGTCTCAGTTCGGTATATGAAATCCGATTATGATCACTAATTTAACCCCGGGAATCAGAAAATGGAAAGAGGTTCATATATGAGGTCATTAATCTTCATTAATATTTGTAACTCCTATCATAAATGAGTTTAGCTGACAAATTTTAATTAATTATAAAATAATTTCATTTGTTTAACTTAATTATTTGTTTTATATACTTTTTTTTAAAATATTTTTATACCTCTGCCAATTTGCTGATAATCTTGCAGAAATGTCAATATTATTTGACTGAACACAACTAAAATACAGCGCTGTTGATCTAAGTTATATGACTAAATTAAAATATAACGATATTATTTATTATCTCTTTTTCATTACAGTGATTAAAATATAAATATTTACATAAATATTTTGCCTTTGTTTAAAACAAATATTAAAATTTAATGTAAATTCCTTCAACAAGTAATATTTATTCTGCTCAATATGAAGAAATAGTGAAAACTTATTTTATAAATAAACAATTTCTAACCAATATATTTTGATTAAAATAATATTTTTGAAAGGAAAATTTACTATTTGACATATTTTTGAACATATATGTGATCTTAATTAATATTATCATGATTAATATTATCTTAATAAGTATTAAGTATAACGGTTAATAATAATTATTTTTTGTTTCAAAAATGTTTTCGGAGATGTGATAATATTAAAACCATTTTAAATATCACATTTTTCATTCGTCCAATGTATGAATGATATATCAGCTAATGATTTTGAGGTTGATAATAAAGGGTGCAAAGTAGCTTAAAAAATATATTATCAATTTATTTATAACATCTTATATCAGGTTGAGTCAAATGTTATCCATGTTTTTAGTTATTTAAAGTTCGTGTTTTACCATATCATATAATAATAATATTTATATGAAAACCTTGGTATCATTTAAAAGCTCTTAAAAAGGAGAATGTAGTTACATTTTAAAAGTTAAATTTATAACATTTCATTCTTTTATTTTTACAGTTAAAATGATTGAAGAAAAGCAGAAATTCGGATTGAAGACAAGCATGTGCTTAAGAAAAATACGACTCAGTGGTGGTTTCGTCGCTTTAATCAGGGAGATACCGGTCTTGAAGGTCAGAAAGATTCAGGTCGATCATCGATGGTGAACAAGGAAGAGTTTTGTGCCCTAGTAGAGCAGCACCCGAAGGCTCTCATGTAAACCATCTATAGAAGATAGAAATTGTAATCTATTGTAAGTAGAACCGAGATGTAATGTTAAGTTTCTCAAAAGAATGGGGCTAATTATTATCAAATCGACTGAGAACTTAACGGTTAGAAGACATAATTAATCGATATAATTTTAATAAAAAATCATTTAATAAATATGGAAGTGTCATATGATATGAAAATTAAATTTTAAAATGTTAGGGAAAAAATTATGCATAATATAAAGATCCAAGTTTAAAATTAAACCAAACCACAATATATCAGACGTCACTGGATACAATCGTTGTTGTTTGTTTTATTCATGGATATATTTGCTTTTCTTAATGCACTATTATTATTATTATTATTATTATTATTATTATTATTATTATTATTGTGTTAGAAATTGAGAATTACTTATTATAACTTATTGTTTACTGAATACCTATCAGAGTAGCGAACTATAATCTGAAGGTATTCTGAGATACTGGAATTAATATCGTACGAGCAGGTTCTCTTCTTTAATTAAATGAAAATGTTTGTGTATCTACATAATAAACTTTTGTAAACTTTTTCGATTCCTTTAGAAATACCTTTAAACTAAGTTCTCAATCGATTGGTTAATAATCAGTTCTACTTTTTTGAGAAACTGAACACTATAAATGTCATACCATACCTCGGGTCAGAAACATGGGTATCAGAATAACGTGAAATTCGAGATCAAGCTCTAATTCAGATGGAGAATATGAATGGAAGCCTATTAATGACGGAAGGTCTTGCAATAAAACTCTATTGAAAATGAAAACAACAAGCTATCCTTCATACTTATAGAAAGATTACAGGATTATAACAGATGTGTATTATTATTATTATTATTATTATTATCAAATCTTTAATGATTGGAGTAAAATGAGGAAAACCTTACCACGAAAATGTCTAAGGGTAATAAAAATATTGTTTCAACAGGTTTCGGTCTCCTCGTTATAAGACAATAATAAACCAACTGTTTCCCAGACGAAACCCATTTCAGAGACACGCAACCGATATTACGCTATTTGTTTTTGTTTCTTTTTTATTTATTTATTTCCAGCATAATACATGGGGGAAATTGTTTCTGTCTCGATAAACAAATTAAATTATACATTAAAAATAATTTTATCAACACTCACAACATGAAAGCGAGCTACATATTTTCCCTTTTCCAATGCGGCATCAATTACTTTTTTGTTTTAATGGGTTTCTTTAAAGCAAATTACAGTCTCCAAGGAAAACCGTTTCCTCTGTAAATTAATCAATTGTTGTAGATTTAATTGGTTAAAAATCAACTTAATATATTTAATTTATTTCAATGTAAATTATTGATTTAACAGAACATTATCCAAAGTCTCATTCAAAGAACGGAAATATTCTTCATATTTTTTACATTCAGTAACCAAATATAAATAAATAAATAAAATTTCTATATATTTAATAATATTATATAAT
>JBBMKC010244582.1:0-20923 GCA_037834085.1 Bipalium vagum
AATTATTATAAATATTATTCATTATTTCATCTCTTGGAATTTTTTTATATAAACAATTTTTTACATTATTCATAAAACTTTTATCATAGCTTAAAAATTTTTTTTTTCTGTATTATCATATTTAATTATTCCTCTAATTTTAAATCATCTCATAAATTTATTATTTGTAAAATAAAATTGAAATAGTATTTCATAATATCTTAACATCCAAAATATAAATTCATTTATTTCTTCCATTCTTTAACTTGTACGTTTTATTAATTTTTCTTTCATTCTTGCAATTTGATTATTTTTTGTTTTTATAATTTCTAAATTTTCATAAAATTTTTTTATAGATTTCTTTCTAAGAAGTTCTGTTTGAAAAGAAATATTTTTTCTCTTTATTTCTGTTTGAATTTAATTGATTTTCCTTTAAATTGTGTTTGATTTATTCTATCAATTGGTTCATGAGTATTTAATATTCTTTTTTGTAATCTTTTAACTTCATTTTTATATTTTTCAATTTCTAAAAAACTTTGTTTCTTAAGATCATTGATCTCATTTTCATATCTTTTATTATTATTTTCATATTTACGGGCAAAAGCTAGATTTGTGTCGTTCAAAGGAGTTTCAGTATTATTTAACTTTTGTTTAAGATCATTGATTTCATTTATATATTTTTCAATTTCTATTTTTATAAATTTATTAGATGCTAAATTTTCCAATCTTGTTTTCAATAGTTAAGTTTTTATAGTCCTTTTGTAAATCATTAATGCGGGATGAAATCCCTTGTGTTTTTCAAAACACGAAAGATGAAGTTAAAGAAAAAGATAGTAGAAGAGTTGGAATTTTAGAAGAGTTGGAATATGTTATTTTTGAGAACGGTTGTTTGGCGATACATTAAAGCTTTCAGAGTCCTCGACTAATTCTGAAAAGTTAAAAGAAAATCATTAACCAAATTATATTTTAACTTCTAAGTCAAAATATACTATTGATAATCATGTAAAAAATTATAAATATAAAATAAATTTGAATAAGTATACCCTTAAATGGACAGAGGAAATATTTATTATATATTGAGGTTTGACTCCTATCTTATAATCTCTGTAAATAAACTTTTGGCGAAAAATAAAGTTTAATTAATACGCTGGCTAATTTAAAATTATGCATTTTAATTATTAACTTAAAATTAATTAAATAAATTTTGAAAAATAAATTTTAAATATTATTTAGGAGCATCTTCTGATTTCCAATCAGTATCATGTTATCCTAAAAATTATCAAATAATAATAATTTTTAAATAAAATAAATTTTAAATAGTATCAACTACTGATATTTAGTCAGTAGTATGAATTTATAATAATTAAATTTTTAATTTTTTAGAAATTCTTTTTATTTTTAGTAATAATTAAATATAGAAGGTACGTCATGATTGGCAGCTTAACTGGCCAATTAGAGGCACTAAAATGAGCAGTAAAATAGTATATAAGCCAGCAAAAATTCATTATTTTTCGCCCAGAAAATTTCCAGATAAAAAAGGTGTGGTTTTTATTGATGATTTTATTTTGCTGACCAAGGTTTTTCCTGGCACAGCTTTTGAATTTGTGCCTTGCAGTTTGTTGGTGTGTTTAAGTGACTACCTGTGCAGTTTGTTTGTTTTTGTTTGACTGCCGATTGTTACAGTTTGTTTGAAGTAACTGCCTGTTGCAGTTTAATGTTGTAATTAAAAGAGTCTTACCCTCATTTTATTAATATATTTTAGAAGAGGTTATTTTTTTGTTTTTGAGTGCGAGCTCAATAGTTAAGCCCATAGTAACCTTAGTAAGGTCAGATACGCCAAGGGATATGTTCGCACCAACATATAAATGAAATTTATTATGAAATTGAATAGTCCATGGTATTATAGATTTAAATGGAATAGATTTCTTGAAATATTTAAAGAAACTATCAATTTGTACAGTTACATATTGATAAATATTTTCAAAATAACGCTTTATCAAGATTGAAAATCAAATGAAAATCTATAAAAGTATATATAAATTTTATTTTTTATAATTTTTTAAATCTTCAAAAAAATGTTTCTAATTTATAAAATTTTCGATTTTAATTTTTTCTTCTTAACGGATTAGTGTTTTTCAGAACTTTATTCGATCAGTCAAAAACCTTGAGTCTCGTGTATTTTCTTCATATATAAATTTTTTAAAAACAAAATAAAAGATAAGCATTTGGTTTTTCGAAGTGAAACTCCAAAACATTTTGTGCGTCATACATTTTTTCAAAATTAAGCTTTTTATCATTAAATTTGCCTTCCATTTTTTATAATAAAAATTTGAAAAAGATTTAGAACTTTCCATTTTAAAATATATTAGGATAAAATGTTTTTATACACATTTTTATTTATTCTAATTCATTATGTTTCTTACATAACGATGAAAAAATAAAATTTCAAAAATTTTTATATCTTGAATAAATTTTAAATTTAATATCACTACTAACTTCTCTACATTCATCGGAAATGAATAATAATGATTCAGAAAATAAAACTTACTAAAACACATTAGTATGAGAAAATATTAATATGTGGAAGGTTATATTTGGTAAGTTCTATAATATAGGAACTTTCTTAAAAATTGCAAAACCCACATATTACTTTATTAATTGAAAGTTTTAATTTGAACCAATCAAGAGATCAGGAATTTGAAAATAAAGAGTAAGCTCTTGGTTTTCTCATTCAATTTGTAATTAACTTAGCATAGACAAATTAATAAATAAGTTTAAACCTCTTTTGAAAAAAATCTAAATAATTAAATAATCATCAACGTATTCAGAGCAAATACTCTACAATATGTTCTTTTTATTATATTTTCTTATTTTCCATTTTTGTTCTCTTAGCAATTCAATTCTGTTTCGCTCTCGGAGACATTATTTTTGACATTAGGGCTTCATCGGTTATCGTAAAACCAAGAAGATTTTAATTAATTAATGTTATAATTGTGATAAGAAAGATTTGTATTTGTTTTACAAAATATAAAAAAAAATTGTAATAAAAATCGTGTTATCTCAGTTGATTATACAATTTGTAGTTAGATTTAGTTCGTATATAAGAACACTCATTTGTTATACTACCGTTGAAGGAGTTAACCTATATTAATAGTGTTAGCATTTTATATTTTCGAGATTATATCTCGCAGTAAGCGTCGAACCAAACACTTACATAACGTTTAATAGATATTTTATGTAAAGGTTTTTTTATTATTTTAGTAAATAATTTCTATAGGTATTATACCAACCGAAACATGATAACTATTTGTTGTAATTTTATATAACATTGTTGATTGTGTATTCATTTTGATCTGCAATTAATATTATTGCAAACTAACTTTTAATATTAATTTTTTCCTTCAAAATAAACTTGGTTAAATTGATTTCCAAGTTTTTAGAATTTTCAATATTTTATGTTAAAGATATCCAATAATAATAATAGGTGTAAAGTTTTTAGAATAGTTTTTAATTTTATATTCATATTAACTATTTCATGAAGGTCTTTATTGTGATTCTTTATTTTTGTGATGAAATCATTTAAAATTTTATTATTAATTTCAACTACTTTAATTCAACTACTTTTTTTAATTTTTAAAATTGAAATTCTCATTTCTTGAGTAATTCAAAAATTTAAATTAATTGATTTTTAAACTTTGAATATGTTATTTCTAGATTGTTTCCTAATTCTTTTAATTTTTTTTATATTGTAAACTTTCTTTTTCAATTTTCTCTATTTTAGTTAATATTTTATTTTTTTCTTATTCATATAATTTTATTTGATTTTGAATATTAAATAAAAGAGAATTAATTTTTTATTTACTATTCTATTTATACTAATTTTATTTAATAAATCTTTTCTAATTTGTTTTAAATATTTAAAATTTACAACGGATCTGCTAAATTTAGTGTTTTATATTTATTTTTTTTATTTATTTATATACAGGGTCTCCAAAAAGCCAGTGGTAATTTGATATTGTTCTCAAAATTATGAAACTTTTATCATTTATATTACCACTGACTTTTGGGACACCCTGTATATTTATTCATATTTATAATTCATTTCATATCATCACCAGTATCTTTTAAAAAAATATTTTCAGATTCAAAGCGAATCTTATTTGTAGTACGCAACTCCTCAATTCGAATAAAAATAATTATTTCTTTTATTATATTATTTTTATTTTTATAATTATCATAACAATAAGGTTTTCTAAAATAAGTAAATTTTTAAAAATAAAATTTTTTTATCTTTTAAAATATTTGATATAAAACATTTAAAGATAATTTTCCACAATAACTTAAGTAACGAACGATTGGACGAAGTTCAGAAGCTTAAAACATTCATTTTAACAAACTCTTTCAATTTATCTAGAGGAATGAAAGTAGTAACTATATAATATTTAATCCAATATATTTCTTTTTGATTTGCATTTTGATAATTAAAATTAAAGTTATTTATGATATTATATGCTTCTCTTTGAGTTCACTTTTTATTTAAACTTTTAAAGGGATTTCTTAATTTAATCTTCAACAAAATTAAATTATTAAATCAAAATTTGTAATTTTATTAATTTCTTATTCACAGAAGAATTCTAAAATTGAATGTTATTTTAAATCGAGACATTCTTAAAATTTAATTTTAGAAAAAGATTTATTTTTTCATAAGGATTGAAGTAAAGACAGATAAATTGAATCTTCTCGATCCAAAAAAGTTTTCAGACCCTTCGGCTTATTCAACGATGTTTTACTTTCCTTGTTTTACAATCTTAATTTTATTCTTCCTCAATTTTGTAAGAATTCTTTTTTTCAGATTTACCTAATTTTCATATTCTTAACTATTTAAAATTGCATCTCTTAAACCTTTTGCATAATATTGATCAAAATATAATCCACTTTAGGAAGATTAGTAAAGGCTCTCACCTTTTAGAAGGCCTTAGAAACATCTTACGGCAGTTACTAATTTTTCTGGGATCACTTCAGGTTTGCTGAGTTTTTCATTTTCCATTTCTATTTTTTTCTCTACATCTGTTTTTTGTGCTTTTTTTGGTTTTTGAACTGCTATTTCAACTCCTCCAACAACTCTACTAGCTGCACCTAAACCTGCAAAAATTGCTCCAAGAATTGGAATCAATTGAAAACTTTATTTTCTCTTTTCTTCTTTGTTAATTTGCTCTTTTATGATATTATTTAATTTTTATCTTCATATTTCGTTTTTCCCAAATTAATTATATTTTTTATTATTTCTTCAGTTATATCACCTTTCACTCATTTTTATAGAAAAAAATATTTTATTTTTGTTTTTGATTTTGTGTAAATACATTTACTAATCGTCATAATTTTTTAAAGAGGACATTATACAAGTACTATATTATTTTTTTTCAAATTGTACGTGCATGATAGAAGTAGTTTTGAAAGTTACAAATATCATACTTCCCATACAATACTTGTTATGTACTTTAAATAAAATAACATCGGTAAAAAATGTAAATTTTTCAAAAACTAAAAATTTGTTACGAACATGTAATTTGCTACAAAAAGAACCTCTTTTTAATAAAACACCTTCTGAAAGATTTAAACAAATTTGTAAAATTTGTACGTTTAGACTGATTAATGTCGTTCACAACGTGTATTCAGTTTGGTAGTTAATTCATTGACATTTTGAAGTTGAGAACCGTCGTATTCCAAATATCTTTATTTTTCTTTTAACTTTTCAGGATAAGTCGAAAACTCTGACACCTTTAATGGATGTCCCAAAACAACTTCGTTGGATTTTCAATTGTTCCTTCAGGCTTAAATTGATAAATGTGATTGATTATTATAAATATTTATTAAATTTGGTAATAAGTTAAACAATTTTCAGTTACTCTGTAACATTTTTTAAACATTTCATCAAAGTTTTATTAAATATTTTAAAAACAGTAGCTTTCTTGCATTCTCTGTTGAATAAATTGCTATTTAATTATCATCACAAAAATCTTCAAATATTTTTTTGTAAAATTCAGTACTTTTATCAAGTTATTTCATAACTACTGGTGTGGATTTTTTTAACAATATCTTGTTGATTTTCTAAAACTTTAGTCCAACCTTGGGCCAGTGCTATCAAATTAAAGACTGTTGATTTGGCATTACATTCAATGTCGATTTTCTTTTGCTAGAGGGTCCCAAGGACAACTGTTGTGTCCTTGAAAAAAGTATCAGGTGCGTTCTTTAAAACTCTCCAATACAAACTAAAATTATAATACTTTTCGTTTAGTAATTGTAATGAATTATATAAACTGAGAATAATATTGAATTTTTCGGTCAATCTTGATCAAGAGGAGTTGTTTTGAAAGTATTTGTCAATATGCTGCTGTACAAATTGACGCTTTGTTATTACAAGCATTTGGTTTTCTTCAATAACGTTCAAAAGATTTCGCGAGAAAATATCTATTTGTGTTTCAAAGAAAAACTTTAAAAACTCAGGGTTAGGTTCTTTGGTATGACAAGTTCCCAATTCATCGAACATGGTCAGTGTATATTCACAGTAATTAAGAAATGGCTGAAATATTTTTATAATATTCTCAAGGTGAGAAGTATGACAAGTCGTCATATCTTCGGCATCGAAGAGTATAGTATACTTTGGATGGAGTTGACCAAAAATTCTTTTTTTGATAGACAATACATGGAAATATTTTCTATTTCATTTCTGTCCAAAGGACAAGATGTCTTTTCTAAGAACCATGCCTTTATACATGAACTGCAAAGCATATGATTGCATGGTAATATTATATAAACCAATTTATAAACCAATTTAATATTATTGGTTTAAATTATATAAAATAATTTTAAATTTTCAAATTCAAATGTAACATTTTTTAATTATTATTATTAATAAAACCCAAACACAAAAGCAATTAGCGGCTTCTCTTAACGTCACAGAACAATCTGTTTCACTTCGTTTGCACGCCAAGCGAAAGATCACAGATCTATCCGTAAAACTGCATAAAAAATTGAAAATCCGAAATTCTTGAACTAATGATTGAATCAAATATTCGTCTGCAGATCAGTGAAACCAGCATCTTTATATGCAATTGACGAATAAAGATGATAATTTTCCGAATTTCCAGGAAAGTGTAGCATTTTTCTCAAGTTTGATCTTAATTTACTAATTTCATTGTCATTATCGATTTTATTGTTGACAGGATTTCCAATGGCTTTGATTTTTATTTTTATGGTTCGAAATGCGAATACCTTTACCAATCAGCTAGATCGCTGGTTACCAGTTTACCAGAGTCAATAATTAATTTGATTAGCAATTCGAAGGGTGATTGATCGTTTTTATCACCTACAGATATACAGAGCTCATAGACATTGATGAAATTCCTTTATTTCATTATCTTTTTAATCTTGGAATTGTAGATATCAATTTCAATACCATCGTCATTTTGTGGCAAGCTCAAAAATGCACATTTTTCTGGTCTAAATTCTAATCCAATCCAATCAGTTATCTCAATTGTTTTGTTGATAAGATTTGGCAGGTTTTTATCATTGTCCGAGATCAGCGCTATGTCATCCCCGTAAGTAAGGACTTTTACTTCTGATTTATCGATTAGAAAGCTTTGAGTGGGTAATGAGTGTACAAAACGACCTTCCTTGAGCTGTTCCCAAATAGTACTCCTACTTCCTTTCCATCCTGCTTGGACATCACCCAACACTTCCCCTCCGAACCACCACCGCCGATTGATCTCCACTTGCATCCGGCACTCAAATCTCACCCCTTTGATAGACTCAGGGCTCCGATTGACCCAACTGAGATTACATAAGCACTAAGGGGACCTCATCTTCGGCGCCAGTTGAAGATGGCTTGACTTATGTCGACTGGAAGGCGATTGACCCACTCCACACATTCTTAACGGCCCTATTCAATTACATACTGAAGTTTGGATCCTTCCCCAAACAATGGTGCTCTTTCAAAACCATCCTACTTCTTAAGCCGGGGAAACTTAAACTCTCTCATCTTGTATCTTCTTGGAGACCCATCGCCATCCTTGCTACCACCTATCGTATTCTGGCTCTTGTCCTCATCCACAGTCCCCTGGGATCCATATCCTCTGCAATCTTGTTGCACCCCAATCAAAAAGCCATCCACTTCCATAACGGATATGGAGAACATTGGCAGTCATTGCAGACAGTCATGATAGGCTCCAAAATATGGTCGACACTCTCTGCTGTCTCTGTCGGGCGATCCACTTGGCCTTTCGCCCAATGAAAAGCGGTTATCTTTGTCAAGGCTCATCAACATCAGCCCCTCTCTTCATCTAAGGGGAGCCTATCCCTCATGTCGAACCGGCATATATTTACTCGTATCTTGGAGTCACTCACAAAGTTGATCTCCGAACGGCTACAGATGAGATTCTTGAGAAGAATCTAGTGGACTTCCAACATATCTCTACTTCCGATCTTCACCCAGCGCAAATGTGCCATCTATATAAGATCTTCATCTACTCCCGTCTTCCGTTCCACTTCGCCCGATCACCTTACTCGGGCCTCGAATTATATCGGGACCAGCCTAAAGCATAAGATTAACGTCTTAGGGAAATCTTTCGAACCATCACCGACACGGACCGCCTCAAGAGCTCAAAAAAGGCCTTCCTCTAAAGCCTTGCTTTGGCATTACTCGCGCCATCGATGATTACTACATCTGTAGTATCGTGCAAGGGCTGAGATTCCTCACTAACTCCAATCAGTCCTTCCGCACATTCATCACTAACCATCTTCACCATGTTATGCGAATTATGCAATCGGTTACGGCCCACACGGATCTCACTTTTGCCCTGACTTGGCTCTCAAATCTCAAGAACTTCTCCCTCTTTGGCAAAGCCACATGGTGGACTAAAATCCGAGAAGTGTATAAGGCCCTTAAACTTCAACATATTGACTGCTCCTTCGTGCTTTCCAACAATTCCGTAGCCATCACAGTTATTGTGACAACCGCCAATGAAACTCTCAACTACATCTTTGACAGAGCGAACATCCATAAACCTACATCGACGCTCCATGAGGCTGTAGCCCTCCAGAACTATATGGAATTGCGGTCAAATAAGTCACATGGCCTACTGGTCTCTTGCTTTGGTCTTAGCCCATTCTCTAACTTCATCCTACATAAACACCATCTTTCGTCGATCATCTGGAGCTTCCTTATTAAAGCACGCAACAACAATTTAGCGCCTAATTACCGGCCTTTTAACCTCATCAAAAATCGTGCCATCCTCTGCGGAAAATGCAATGATCATTCTGAGACCCAGGCGCACGTCCTGAATCATTGCAAAAGTCGACTACTTATGCTTACGGCCAAGCATGACATAGTCCTTTCGGCAACTGCTGATTTTCTTCGTGACCTTTACTTTGACATACACTTTGATATGGCCCTCCTTCACTTCAGACCACCTTGCGCCCGGATCTGGTCATTCGTCATAAAACAAAAAAGCTCATCCTTATTCTTGACGTCAAAGTGCCTTACGATTGTGTCAAAAACTTTTCAACCCATAGGCAGGCCAATCGCCATAAATACACGTCCTTCGCCGTCCAGCTCGCCGCCAGCAGTTGCTCCACCCTACTCCTTGTTGTACTTAATGTGGGCTCCATAGGGTCCTGGAAACCAGCGAATGACGGCCCGCTGAAAAAGATTGGCCTTAACAAAGACCAGCGTGCGGCCCTCGCTCACCGTCTTCTTACTACTGCCGTCCGCAAATCATTCCATATTTTCCTCAGCCATGTGGCCTCTCCTAACACTTCTCTTAATGTACCAATATCTATCCATTTTCTATTTATTACTATTTATGTCTACTATACTTATTTCATACTATTACTTCCATATTGCCAAATACTCTCGAGACTTACATACCTCTCCATCCTGTACTGTTGTATGTTTTGTGTAACCCTGTATAATGTCTATGTCCTTTTTTTATGTGTTTCCATTTTTTTAATTGTTATACCTCATAGCTGATTAGTTTGTAGTTTGCCACAGTAATCGCCGGCGCCCGTGTTTTCCTTGTATATATGGCTTTGACATTTTTCCTGCTCTCTGTTGACAGATGTAGTCTGCAACGAGAGCGGAGATCATTTAGTTTCGATAATGAGCCCAATGCGGTCACGTGGGCCATAGCCAGAGACTGGAGGCATGTATGACATAAACAATTATTGTACATATAAATCTGATTACTGTACACTGTACAGATGTGAAGTCTTATAATAAATATACCTTATTTTTACTCCAATACGGGATTAATTGCAATAGAGAATAGTGTCATCAATAACAGACACTCTTGACAAACCCAATGTGCGTAATTCCATAAATGCTATATTTGTGGTCACGATTTTTGCCACAAGTATAATGTAAAGCAAATTGATGAACTTGATGAATTCCGTGTCTACACCGATATGAAGTGGTAACGACCACAGATAATGATGTGGCACACTACCAAATGCATTTTTATCTCCATAAGGCAGATTGATGAGTGACAATTTTCGTGTATCAGGAATGTTCGATACAGGCATTCAAACTTGCATTGTGTTAATTCATTTTCAGCTGCATTTCGAAATAATATTGATTAAAAATTTGTGGTCAGATCAAAGAGCTAGACTTATTTTGTTAATAATATTTATTTCTATACATTACCTCAGTATGAGATTTAATATCAATTTTTAAAGAAAATGAAATCTTTTATTATTTATAAATACATTTTTATGTTAATATTCAAAATCAAAATTGTATTTTGTTTCCAAAATAGTTATTTTTAATTTAATGATGATTTTTATATGAAAAAATCACTGTGGTTTCCTTAAACTCATGCATGAATTTATTTTTTGTTTAATAAGCTTTTAGATCTATGTAAGTATCAGCAAATATAAAACATAAATTTTGTTTTTTCATTTTCATTTATTATTTCAAATTGGTTTTGAATAAAAAGTGATATATTTAAATTTATCATTTTTTATATTTAGAAGTTAATACTATTTGAAGTTTTAATTTTTTATTAATTTCAAAATATCGATTTGTTATTTTTCTATTTCATCTAGATAATTGAAAGCATTTTAAATCTTTTAAGTTAATTCAATTTTAGATTTTAAAATTATTTTCATTTTATACTTACATTTATTTTCACATGAAATTGAAATATTATTTTTCTTTATAACTTACTTTTCTTATAGTTTCCAGGAGAATTATGTGGTGGTTCATTAAATAGATTTGCAATATGTTTCTAATTGTCTTTGTAGATTTTAAATATTCGATATATATGTTTTCGTTTTAAGAGGGATTGGAATGCATAGGAAAATATTTTAATTAACAGGATTTTTATGAATAATTTTATTTAATATTGAAAATCCGAAATGTATTACTGGACAATCTAATATCTTTACTTATTTTGTGGTGAATAAATATACAACAAAAATAAAAATCATATATCATATAATTTACTTTATTATACAAAACTAAATGGTCAGTAAAAACGTCATCATTTTACAATACGTCCAATTATTGAGTCCATTGGCCAAATTCCTTGTTACTTGCAATACTGAGAGGCCAGTTTCCGGATGGTGTATATGAGTCGCTATAGCTTGCTAAGGGACCGGAAGAAAATTTAGGAGAGTAATTATAAAAATTGTGAGGATAACCACTGATATATGCATCACTTGGTATGTCACAGAACATGTGTCCATTTAACATGCTGGAAGCATTATAAGTTTGATCGAATAATGATTGATCAGTAGAAGAATGATCAAAGTATCTTAGAAAGTTGTTTGACGGAGGCACAATAGCAGCTGAGGAATTTGATTCGATATTATGTACTGGTATTATAATTGGATTTCTCTCTTGCTGACCAGCTAAACCGTTGACACTCAGTGGGTTTTCGTGAAGTTGGATCACAGACTTATGTCTTGATCCCCACAAATTAGTCTCACAGCCGAGATTATTATTTACATTAAGCCAATTAGAATATTTGTTAATGTATTCCGGATAGAATGATGTCTGATCTGGAGATCTTGAATCGGTTTTATTTGGTGATATGATGTTGCTTGTGGATTTCGATTCCGATTTTGTTGATAAGGTCTTACTAGCACTACTAACGGTTCCTTTACTTCCATTCACTTGAGAGTTCTGAATCATGTATAAATAGAATCATTTAGGTTTGTATATTGTTAAAAAATACAGATTAGTATGTTGACTTTTAATTAGAAAGTTAAGATGTTGACTTGAAGCTTGATGAAAGAGATCGATTACAAACTGTGATTTTCTTTTGAATAGGTTGCTCTAATACCATTATTAAATTTAATTAAATTCTTTAATTGTCATTTTATCTAAATATTTTATTTACTTTGTAAATCAATAAATATTATCAATGAAAAAGGTTAAACAATTTGAAATGGGGAAAATTTGGTCCAAATACAATCAAATTACAGCTTTTTGATATTCAACGACCGCTAAAAATTATGGAGCTGCAAAATCAACCGTTCAAATAGTTATTTCAAACTACAAAAAGACTTATAATGAACAGAAAGCAGGTCCAATTAATACCAACCTAGCAAACAATGTCATCAGTTTGTTTAAGAAAAATCCATCGCTTTCAATGCATGATATTGCAAAAAAAATGTAAAACGTCAAAACCATACCATCACAACATGAAGGAGAATAGAGAATTCAAATCATACAACGCCACTGTTGCTCCTGATTGTGATGAACAAAAGAATAAAATTGCTAAATCCCGTTCGAAAAAGCTTAATGAAAATTTCCTTACCAAAGTTGATTGTGTTATAATGGACGATGAGACTTACATTAAAGTAGACTTCAAACAAATGTCAAGTCAGAAATAATATGTTGCAGAGACTAAAGACGTAGCTGCTGAAAGATTTAGGATGAGAAAGATCTCAAAATTCCCAAAGAAATGACCCATGTGGCAAGCCATTTGTACATGTGGGAAAGACAAGCGAAAGTTTCATCAAAACTGAAACAAGAAATCAAGAAATTTACATCAATAGGTATCTTCAGAATATCTATTGGCGCTTATTAATAAGCATGATTGTCTTACTTTTTCTGGGCGATCTCACAAGTTCTCTATATGCTAAAGATAAATTAGAATGGTAAAAAACAATTTGAAAATTGTTCCTCGACATGCCAACCATCCTAACTGGCGAGAACTTCGAATAATAGAAAAATATTAGGTAATTGTAAAATGAAATCTAAATAAAGCTTAGGGCGCTGCAAAGAATGAAGCAGACTTTAAAAGAAAGTGGAAGAAGTCAATGGACAAGGTAACTAGAAGTTGAAGGGAGGAGTAAAAAGAAAAGTACGCCAATTTTATCGGGCTTATGATATTTTGTTAAATATCAATAGAATTTGTTCTCTGTATATAATCTGTTTAAAATAAACAGAGTTTTATTAAAATAGTCTTTGCCTTATAGTTTTTATATTACTTATATAAAAACCTCTTTTCATCGAGGACACTCATTATTATGAATTACTTTATTTCTAAACATGTTATACAATAAAAACTGAATCCCTTGGAGAAAAGTTAAAAACAGACAAAAGTATAATCACCAAGATCTAATATCAAAATGGTCATGTCATTATATATTGTTGTCATCAATGTTGATGAAGCCACAATTCTTCACAGGTCGAATGTCATCAGAAGATTTTTGAACATATTTTCAGTAGAAAATGGATTTTATTTTTTTAAAATCTCTGTTTAAAAATTAAACATCCCAAGGATTTCGGTTTTATATATGGTCAAGACTAAGACATACATGAAAGACATAATGGAAATGTCCCGAGATCTTCAACTCAACCAGTTGACACATAAGAAATCAATACTCTTCGTGTAGGCTTTGATTTGTATTAGGTTGGTTCAAAAAATAATGTTGTTTTTCATTTATGTAACTTAATAGATTTGAGGTGCAGGTTGCTTAACTGATATCTTTATTCTGTTACCATTCGAAAGCCCAAATTTCATTAAGTATTTTTTATTATTATCTTTAATGATTTTTAATTATATTTTTTCTAGACAATTTTAAAAAGTCGAATTTCAACAATTTCCTTTTGCGAGTACAAAATTTTCTTATATGTATACGCTTAAAAAATTAATAAACCATTCGGTCAGGGAACATTTGGTGATATTGAGTAGTGCAACATTTGTATGATCGTTGAGATAGAGACCCTTGAATGTCACGAAGGTTATGGCCGAACATACATATTGCCAATAACAAACTAAGAAAAGTAATCGAAGCGGATCCACAAAAATTCACTAAAGAACAAGCAGAGGCACCCAATGTCAACCAAACTATTGTACATCGTCATCTGAATCAAAAGGGTGAATAAGTGAATGCTACATCAGTTCAACGTAAAATATAAATCGCCGTTTTTCAACTGGCATCTTCAGGCACTTACGCAACAACAGTGACCTATTTCTTTATCGAATCGTGACGTGCAATGAGAAATGAGCGAAAACTAAATTTGCACAAAAAACTTATTTTTACTGTTTGGTGGGTCACGACCGGCATGATCTAGCCAAACTTTCTGGACTCGAACGAAACTTTTACGACAGAGAAATACTTTCAGCATATTCAAGAAATACGCGAAAAACAAACAAATCTTCATCTTTTTAAGAACCTGGATAATTTCCTTCTCAACAGTTGCTTTAAAAACCGATTCGAATGCCAAAACGGCACTTGATAAGTTCGTGATCCACTGAACCAAAAATTTTTATTCAAGAGACATCAATAAACTTGTTAATCGTTGACAGACAGGCATTGAATCTCATTTTATTTTGACTTTAAAGTTTAATTTAATTATTCCATATGAATTTAGGATCGGTTCATAGTAGAATTATCTTTGTCTGTGGAGTAAATATGTTCAGTGATCTTTAAATAACAAATACTTTAAAAAATTATTTAAGTTCCTGAAACCAAATGGAAAATCGGTTGACTTCAAGGAAAAAAACTAGCCATATATGATTCTCGACGATATTTTTAACAAGAGAAAGTGTATCAGCTGAATACCAACTAATGAAACTATTGACCTTCGAAAGACCTTTGACTAAAGTTCATTGTGAATATCAGTACTACAATCCTCGATTATGCTTACAATTCAATGGAGATTATTTCGAAGGTTAGTTTTAAATTCTCTCTCTGTTAATTTATTTCTACAAAAAAATATCTTTTGTCGAGGCTTGAATAAGTGTCGATGAAGCCTTTATACCATTTTATATTTATTAAAAAATGTTTTTCATAGTATTCCTTAGTCTAAGAATGGATTATTTTTCTCAATATATTTAGCAAAAATAAAAAAAAATTTCACTGTTTCAAAAAAATAATAAAATATTCTGTAAATGTTTACAAAATTGAATTAAAAATGTACAGTATGAAACGTTGAGTTTTAGAAACTATTTCAAGAAACAAACCATCAAAACCCTTGTTGTATGGATTACATCTCTCTTAAAAGATATTTTTTTAAGGATTAAGTATCCTTTATAACTTAATGAAATCGGTTTAAGAACGTTTTAAAACTGGTTGTCCTGTCATTTAGAGAATTATGGTCTAAATGGAGGCTGTTGTTTAAACTTAGCTACAATCAATATACAGTATAAAACTTTCTTCAATTGTAACGAGGTCGGATTGTTCCTTATTTACATATTGTCAATCAAAGATTACATCTTGATTTATCTAAAAGCTTATGAAATTCTTTAGACCACTGGAAGAAGTATTTTGAATGCATCTAAAAATTTAGAAAAATATGGATTATGATCCAGGTCTGAAATGAAAACGTTCATCTTTGTACTCTTTAGAATGTCTTTTATTTTGTAATCGTTGTGCATTAAACTATTTCAATCATGTTTCATCAACATGTTTTTGGTAGAGGATTGAGATCGATCATTTGCAGAAGTAAAATCATTTTGGATTAAAGCAAAAACATTATTTAAATTATACGTTGCTTTAAAAGCTTAAGAGTGTACTATTGGGGTGTATCAATAGTCTTTTACCAAAAGCGGTATCTATATCTTAATTAAAATACCTCAAATAAATAATAAATAAAATAATCAATTTGAATATATCAATTTAAGGATTTTTCAATGCAGAATTTAATTTCATGTATAATATATATTATGAAATTATTTTTATATATTATGAATAACGGAAAAAACAAAAATTCGAATCATTTTAAAATACCTGTGGAAAAAGGACCTCAGTGCCAAGGCTGAAGAAATATGTTCAGTAGAGGTAATGAAATGATTTATATGTGCACGGTGTTTAATTGGTTTAGGCGCTTCTATGAGAGAGATGTCAATATGAAAATGGCCTCGTTTCGGCTGCCATTCTTGTCGACGAAAATACTTAACTGTCAATAGTGATACATGATTCACATAAAAGCATGAGACGTTTATCGGCAGCACTTGAACAATCTAAAGATACTATATAGAAATTTACAAAAGTTTTCATTTTCCAAAATAGTATGAAAAGAAGATTCACGCGAATTAACAGTTTCTTTACTGATCACAGAATAAGTAATTACAAGAAAATCTTCGTTATGATCGATTCCGCGAACAGATCAAAACTGGAATGAGAAATAGATATACTGACATATGTTGGCAACAACCTGTTACTCAATATGGAAAAAAGGTTCTGTTTGGCGATGGTAGAATTTTGAGGAAAGTATTCATTTTGAATTTGTTTCTAAATGTGCCTCAGTGAATGCTAAGTTGCACGCAGAGATATTGGAACGTGTCTATGACATTTTAAAGATATTTTATCAAAATTTAATGATGATGCTCTTGCACACTCAGCAAATATTGAATATATGCGTGGTCTATAATTACGTTCATATCCAAACATAGAATACGACTTATTCCGCTCTATTTCGGCATTTTTTCAGGATTAGCGGTTTGAAACATTGGAATAGGTTGAGCAGACTTGTCGTGAATATTTTACCTCCAAAAACAAGGAATTATATCTTCATTAGATTCGACAATTATCAGAGAGAGGGCTTAAGGTCAGTGACGAAGACTAATCATCTTTTGTTCTTCTTTTATGTACATTTAAATAAATGTTGTTTTATGGAAATTGTTTACAAAACGCGATAGATTTTATTTAATGAGTTTTATTAGCTTAAAAAAGTCAGTTATATTTAAGAAAAAGTTATTAATATTATTATTATTACACTGATCTCAGTTTTTTAAAAATACTGATGCCAGTGATTTTTAATAAACAATCGCTTTTTGTTAAAAAGCTTCCAGGAAGTGAAATGAAATCAAAACTATTTCCCTAAAATGAAAAATTGTGGTGTCTTCAAAAAGTTTACTTACTTGCATGTCCTTAGATTTAGATTTTGATATCTTTCTACTTGAAGATTTCATAAACTTCTCTTGGGTATTACTGGAGTCTGATACGAAACTCAAATCGTTAGTACCCCTGCCATCCGGAACCTCGAGACAAATTTTCGATTTTTCCTTGATACCAGCATTTTTGATCACTGTCATTCTATTGAGCATATGCTTTTCAGCCGACAATGTAGGCAACTGTTCCTGAGACAACTAAATATCGAATAACAGAAGTATGGATCTTTAAATCTAATACATTGTATCCGTTGGGCTTCTGTTTACTTTTTTGTCGTTCTTTTGCCCTTCGATTCTTGAACCAGACTTGGACTCTTGACTCTGGTAAATTGATTTTCGAAGATATTTCGTCTCGAAGAAAGATGTCGGGATATCTGTTTTTTTCAAAATGCATTTCGAGAATTTCTAATTGCTGCCTGGTGAACGTTGTTCTGTCCCTTCTCGTCTTTTTGTTCGGAACTAAATTATTGATAATTTTATATCTAATGTATCCTTTGTATAATTAGAATGAGTATCCATTGGCTTTTCATTTTATCGTATACTAAATTAGAAGCTTTTTCATTATTTTATTTTTTATTTATATTAATCATATTTATATATAACATGTTTCAAAAGAAGTAGCGCATACCTTAAACAACCATAATTTTTACAATTATTAAATTATTGATTGGAAATGTTGGACAATGTTTTTTTACCTAAAAGTTTTTTTATGGCCTTGTATACCTACAAAATTACTTATGTTGTTTTTTTACCTACAATAAAAATCAGAGTTAATAGTAACAAGAAAGATAAAATTGACAACCAACAATTATATTTTTATTAACAAATTCATCGTTTCTTCAAAGCTATTATGGTATTGTAACCACATAAATTCTTGAAGAAAATCAACTCTGAGGTGATTATATGCTCCATGCTTAGCAAAAATTACCTATTTTTTCCCATGTGTGGAAAATGACCTGCCCATCACCCAATATGTATAATTGGTCATAAGAACATTGTCAGAAATTTTTATATTCTAATAGAAGATTAAGTAAGTTTTAATATTTTCATTTATAACATGTTAATTTTTGGTAGAAATAAGCGTTAAATTTAATCAAGATAGAGCCAACAGAATAATTGAATATTTCCAAGAAAATAATAGAAATTGTAAATTGACACCTGACCATTTTTTTTTCGAAAATTTATCTTGGTTTTTCATATAAAATAAAAATATTTAAATTATTATTTATGGTTTTAAAATTATTGTTGTTCAAAGTTCGCGCTACTACTTTTGAAACACACTATATGTGAAAAATATGAAAATTTTTGTGAAAATATATGTGAAAAAATTATGTGAATTATAATACCTCTAATTACATTCACTTATTATTAATAATTTTATTATTTTAATTTCGCTAAAAAATAAATAGGTAAATTTATAAAAATTATTTTATATTTATATAACAAAATTATTTTATAATATTATTAAAATTATTCTTTAAAATAATTATAATTTACAAAGATAATAAAATTCAAAAATAAAATATTTTCATTTAACAAAATAAGAACTTCAACATCAAGTATCATAAAAATGATAAATTAATAAAAAAATAATAATGATATTGATAATAAATAAAATTATTATTATTATTATTATTATTATTATAATGATAATAATAGTGATAATAAATAAAATAATAATAATATGTAAAATAATACAAAATTTAAAATTGATTGTGAAAGTAATGATAAAAAATTTTCTGAGATAGTAATATTTCCTTTAATTAAAAAAATTAATTACACAAATATAATTTGTTTATAATTTTTACTATTTCAGTTTCATTCGTTTGATGTTGGAAAAATTTTTGTTATTAGAAACATAAATTTTCATTGAAAAAAGATTTATTAATTCTTTCTTTTACAAAGAGAAAAATCAATTTTCGAAATTTATTTAATATTAACCATCAAATGGTGATTTAAATTTATTTTCAAAAAATCATTCGGCCATAATTATCTAAATCATCGAAAATCCCCGTGCTTATCTTCATGGAGAACGGAGAGGAAATTATACGGATCAGTTCCACTATCCATCATAGAAATGCACAAGTCTCTCAGTGCCTATCACCAGGTGTAAAATGGTTATAGATAAATTATCAACCCTTCCGTACCCCGAAATAAGAATTAGAATTTATTTTTTAGGCCATCTGCCTGGTTGAGTCTGAGAAGTATAGATAAACTATTTACTTAATTCCAATAGGACGGAATTTAATAATTTCCTTGTGCCTCATTGATCAAGGAATGACAACCTATTCTCAAGAAAACTATTAACCTGATAAAAGGCTGCAAACTGAAGTCTTTAAATTTGATTAATTATTTTCAGGTTGAATGTACTTGCATCTTTGACAACAACTTCATTGGATTATTCGCCCGATCAATCAAGTGAACAAAATGATCTCACCTTGATACAACGCAGGATGCTGTGGAAAATAAGGCGAACTGGAAAATGATGATCCAGTGGTTGCTAATGCCAAGGCGCTAGCAGCCGCCATTGCATTCTGGTCAAATGAGTATTGGGGAACAAGTTGAGGCTGATAGCCGGACACGGTTGTCCAGAGATTCTCTCGTGAATTTAAACACGTTTCATTCAATCCAATTGGTGTTGAAGTCGTCAGAGATTTATCGGCTGATGAAGAAACGTTAGAATTGAATCCAGAAAATGCTTGTTCTATAGCACTGATAGGATAGGCGGAATATGTGGATGAATTTATGGCCGGATATCCACAGTCGGTGGATGTAAATGCTTGCGAATATGGAAACATGGATAGGTGATTGTTTGAATGCATTGGTTGAGAAAGAAACATAGTATCTAGAATATGTGTAATGATTTATTATGATTAATGAAAACTTATGCTCTTAATTAAAAATCTTTTCAATCATATAATGGACCGAGAAAACAACAACAGCACTAGTAGTACTACTAGTAGTAGTAGTAGCAGAAATTTTTCAATTACATTTTGATTTAACTTGAATAGGCAGTATAGTACCTGTTTCTTTACACTCTAGAGAATACATACGGAGAAAAAGATTAGTCTCGGGAGATCAACTAGGATTAGGGAGTCGAGGCGAAATAAGAAAGTTATCAAAATAATGTACTGGCAAATTAGAATTTACTTTTCTGCGCATTTGTTAGCTTACAAAGAAAAATAGAAAATCGACTAAAAGAAAATTTTCTTCAGCAAACTTGGGTCTACCTGAGTCTGTTTTTTTAATTAATAAAAAATTACTTTATATGATGAACAGAGATTTAGTGAACTCTCACATAAATGTATTACTTTTGTAAGACTAAGGAAACTGAAATTCTAGTCTGTTTAGCTAACAATTTCCTAATCATTCCGCATTACATGCTTATTCAGTATTGATATTATTATAAAAATACAATGTGTACATAGTTGAGAACGATCTTCAATATTCTCTTAATATATAGAAATAATAATAATAATAATAACAATAATAATAATAATAATAATAATAATAATAATAATAATAATAATAATAATAAT
>JBBMKC010244583.1:0-10684 GCA_037834085.1 Bipalium vagum
TATATATATATACATATATATATATATATATATATTTACATATATATTTATTTTATATTATATATTTATATTATATTATATATTTATATTTATATATTATAATATTTATTTATTTTATCATTTAATGTTGTTGAAATTTAATGTTGAGTCAATCTCCATTGTCATAAAAATTCACAGATTTAATTATATTTTAAGAATAAAAAAAGAAATAAATATCTCAATAAAGGAATGCAATTTATAAAGAAGTTTATAAAAATTTGAGAATTACAAATAATAAAACAAATATAGATGATAATCAATAAAGAAACGAAAAATTAATAATTAATTGTAACAAAGACATTTTCAGTGGTATACTGGAAGTATTCTGAAAAACTATAGAAAACATATAGAAATAATTACACTGATCAACAGAGATTTTGGGGCAAGCATAAAAATAGTGACTTTTACAGATTGAGATGTGCTGATTTTGAACATGACATTTTTTTTGCTGTATCAGACCTAGATATTTAGTATTTATTTTTGCGATATTTTAAATTTATTATTGATAATATTTCTATTTTTTATATCTGTTACATTTTTGTTCATTAAATTTTCAAATGCCGCGCTTATGTAATAATAACGCAAAACGTTTTTGTTACAAATGTGGATCTTTTATGACAAGACAGCAGTGTAAGGAAATAACGCCTGCAATTAAAAGGTGTTACTATTCTTACTTTGGTAGTCAGATTGGTGATCAAGACAAAAGTTGGATTCCGCTTCAGTGCTGTAAGACATGTTATAATTGATTGAGTGATTGGTCTCGTGGAAAATGAATCTCAAGGCCATTTGCAGTTTCTATGATATGGCGTGAGCCACAAAATCATATCAATGATTGGTAATTTTGTTTGACGAAAATACAAGGATATTCTGGAAATAATAAAAAAATATTAAACGTCCAGATCTGAACTCAGTTATTAAATCGGAACCTCATTCAGTCAAACTTCCGATACCCTTCCGCCTCTAAGAGAGCATGTCTCTTCATCAGATGACAACTCCATAGGAGTCGATTGCCATACCGATGTTGAAATAATGCTTTCAATTGACCATCACCTAATTACCAAACCAGAACTTAATGACCTTGTTAGGGATCTTAATCTATCTAAAGACAAGTCGGGAATTCTACCCTCAAGATTAAAGTAGTAGAATTTGTTGGAAAATGATGTCAAAGTTTCATTAGTAAGAGCCAGAAATAATCTACTAGCTGCATTTTATACAGAAGAAAACATTTTTTTCTGTTCGAATATGAAGGTCTTTTGTCATATCTGAAAGCTTGTCATGATCTATCGGAGTGGCATCCTTTTATAGATTCATCAAAACGCAGTTTGAAATGTGTTTTATTACACAATGCTAATAAGAAACCAGGTATTTAATTGACATATTCCGTTTATTTGAAAGATACTTTCGATCATGTAACAGTACTTCTCCAAGCCTTCAAATACAGCAAATATCAATGGAATGCATGTGGATAAGTATTAGAAGTATTAGAGATCTGAAGGTTTTTGGATTACTTTTGGAATTGCAAGGTGGATTTATTAAGTACTGTTGTTTCCCGCGCTTATGGGACAGTAGAAATACTGCAGGACACTATAATAAAAGGCAAAGACCTTCGAGTTGTTAATTTGGACCAGGATCTAACAATTTTCGATACCTATCTTTGGTTCATGGCAGAAAGGTGTATCTTCCTGCACTTCATATCAAATTAGAACTAATGAAAAACTTTGTAAAAGTTCTAGACAAGAACAACGCAGCATTCGACTACTTGAGAATGAAGTTTTCAAAAATAAAATGTAAAATTACTTCCGAAAATATTATTACAAATATTATTACCAAAGTCACATGCTTTTAACTATTTAGTGATGTCTGATTTTACAAATGAAGATCGTTAAAAATACATTTCTTAAAAGATACAGAAATAAGACTGAAATTGTGTAAAAGCCAACCTCATATTTATACATCTAATACTTATCTTTATGTTTCTATGTTTTAGGCCACATTTATAAATAAAAGAAACTGAATATTGTGCATCAAGAATCCTTTGTAAGTACAGAAAGATATGGTTTTGCATCATTATTTAAGATTTCCTAAATAAAGCCGTGTACTTAGGAAAATTAATTAATTCCTTTATTTATTCTACTTATTCAGCTAGGTTTCTAAATATCCGCTACGCTTCTACCAAAGCTATTTCATAAGTCTTCTTCTAGTGGTTGTATTTGGAGTTCATGGGATTTGGATTTAATATCTCTCACAAAAACACATATGTATAAATCTGAATACTGGAAATTTTTTAAAGAAATAATTAATAATATTAAATTATTACGAGGGAAAATATTATTTATATTTATTTTATTTAATTCATTTATTTATTTATTTTATTTCTTCTTTTAATAAAGTCTTATTTTATTAAAACACAAGAAATATTTCTCATTATTATTTTATTATTTTTTAAATATTTTTTCAAATATTTTAATTATAACTAAATTTTAATTAATTAATTAATTATTAATTAAAGGATTAAGATAAAAATATCCTTCTTAAATAAAGATTCATTATATGATTTATCCCTTTATATATAATTATATAATTATACAAGATTAGCAGATTGTTAAAAGTTTATTTTGGATTCGAGATTCATTAGATTTTTCCAGGAAAAGCTAAATGAATCGTAAATAATTTTCATGATCCAGCGATTTTTTTCATTAAATTAATATTAATACAATCTAATTTTTATTATTTTCAATTCTTCTGAAAAAATCTTGAAATGTTATCCAAATATCTTTCGAAAAATCTCAAAAATATTTCTTTTAAAATTATTAGATTAAAACAAAAATATTTCCTTTTCAAATGGATATTAATTATTTCAATATTTATTTATTTTTTTTAACACAATGAGAATTATTTACTTAATTAATTATATATAATATTATTTAATTAATATTATTTAATATTATTATTTTTTCATTTCAGAGAACATCAAAACTGTAATAAGTATTAAAACAGCGGACAATGTTTTCGGAGAAGACGTTCTTAAGTCTTCGAAATTGAAGTCCAATCTTCAGTTCTATGAATTCAATGGACGGTCATCAGAAAATTTTGTAATTTATAAATATTTATTTATTTATTTTTCTTCTGATATTATTTTATCATTTTAACTAACTATTTAACTTAACTATTTTATCATTATCTTTTTCTGGGTTCATTTTTTGGAATTCTTATTTCATTGTCAACAATTTATTGAACCAATTATTATTTATTAAACTTCTTAAGTCAAAAAGGGATCTTTTCTAGTAGCCTATTCTTTTGGATATCAGTCAATTCAGAAAGAAACCATCAATGAAGTTTCTTCATGTTTTTAAACTTTATAATGTGATGATTTTTTGGTTCTATCGATGTCTGAAATATCTGGGAGACACGGGAATGGCCCATAGCTCATGTCCCACTTCTACTCATATTAATTCGACATCATTTGTGGTCAGCAGAATTTCATAACCTGCATTTTCTGACCAAACATTTTTTTCATTTTCACATTTCATCACTTCAGGCGTAAGAAAAAAGAAAAACACTCATTAGGTATTAGATAATGATTTCACTTAAAGAACCCAAGGATCTCAGTCTTCTGACTTCAATGTGTAAGATACTCTAATGTTCCGAACATATTGCCAAAATGCAAGATGTTAAAATACTTACGGATAATTGAAGATATTGTCCAAGTTTTTAATATTCTGACCTTTGTAATATTGTGATTAGAATCCCCGAAAATGAAAGAACTAAGATTATTTTGCATATTATTCTCACTTACTTTCAAGAAACGGCAATGTTTTCCGCAATTCCATATATTTCATTGGATGTGAAATTAAAACCAAAACATGTGCTTAATTAAAGCATCTTCCCAAAGATGCCTAAGATCACTATTTGGTGGTCTAAAGCTGGACTATTTCACTATAACTTTTTTCAAACCTTGTGAATATGTCAAAGATCAATCTTACTATAACGATATTAAAGTATTACACCAGAGATTGGTTTAAAATAAGCAAGTATTGTTTAATATAAAGGTACTTATTTTGCTCCAAGATAATGTACAACCACAATTTTCGAGTATAACAGTATAAACGTTACATTATTTGAACTAAGAAGTTGAACTTTATCTAGCTTATCTACCGGACTTCTCATCACCAGATTATCATATATATATATATATAAACATATGGATACATTTCTAACCAATGAGATGTTTCAGGACCAAGATAGTGCTCAAAATGCATTCTATGGTGTTTTGACTCCAGAAATCTTGATTCTATGAAAAGGTAGAAGTATATTGAGAACAATTGAATATCTTAGCTTTATGAATTAAGTTACATTTTAAAAATTACCATTTCATGTGGAACAATCTGATTTAATCAATAAAATATTGTAGTAGAAATATGGGAAATATCATAAAATGAATTTTTATTAAAATAAACGCATTTTAAATTTATTAATAATGGCTTTTGTCATTAGTATCAATATTAATTCAGGAGAACTGAAAAATATGAAAATTAAAGATTTTCTTTAAATTATGGGAAAATTATTTCTCATTTTTATGTTAAAATTTTTTATACTGAAGTAACAGATCAATAATGCATAATATATTTCAATTTTTATTTATTATTTTTTCCAAATATATAAAGTTATTAATATATTTTCCTCAAGAAAATGCTATCCGACATTTATAGAGGAGAAAAACTAAATTCGGATTATCAGCTTTGACATTTAAAATACTTATCTTTTTATTACATGCTTTTCTTTTTATTATTAATCAACCTGTATGTACAAATTATTTTAATTAAAAATCTTATAAGAAGGCCAAGAATAATTTTCCATGGTTTCCTTTATAATTTATTTAATATTTCTTTTTTTCATTAAATAAAATAAAATTATTTTTTTTTAATTACACTTACCTGCTCTTTGAACACTATTCATAAATGAAATACCAATAATATTAATATTAATATATTTTTGGAAGAAAATTTTGAAAAAATTAAAAAATACAAATTATTGTTTTAGTGAAAATATTGAAAAAAAATTTTAGTATCTAATTCTTAATTATTGATATTAAAATCTGTTAAAATTAAGTTAATAATTGATTTGTTACGATAATATAAAAAAACTGAATAAACACATATTATTAATGTGTTCTAGACCAAGTAAATCAAAATATTCACAATAAACATTTATTTCAGAATAATTAGAAATGACACATGGTCCTGTGGAATCACAAAATAATTGAGTCATCACATCACGCAAAATAAACAATGTCTTCAGGTTAACTATTCAACTATATGAAATGAAATGGTTCATAAACATGAATTAATCAATAATACCAAAATAGTTGGGTATTAATTAGGCGTCATAATATTACAATGAAATCGTTATTACTTTAAATTAAATCGATGTTTTCTTAAAAAGAAAAAGTATTCTAAACCGTAGCGAACAATGAGTCTCCGGATCGTCTAGTGGACCTTAACCGGTTCCATAGCTGAAAAGACCAATTATATAATCTTGTGGCATATGGAAGGTCATAAAAAAAAACAATAATTTTTGCCAATCTTCCGATGAACATTTGTCTTAATTTTGCGAACATTATAAAAATCCTACTACATGGAATTTTCAAATTTACTTATCACATTATGAAAGTTTTAATTTTCTTGGGAAATAATTGATTTAAATTAATGTTAATTTAATTAAGTCTATAATATTAAGTATCAAATTTATCCAAAACTGTTTTTTTGAAATACTATTTTATGAATTCTAAATAAGATTTTCTCATAATTTTTGTGTACAGTAAAAATTGAGTCAACAATTTTAAAAATTTCGTATTTTAGTACTTTGTTTAAATCAACAACAAAAAATGTAAAATGTCAATAAATGATAAATTTCTGACCATCTCTTTGGTAGTGGTTAAGTGTCTTTGCAATAAAATTCAAATTTCTTTGAATCAAAAAACCGCGGTGGCTTCTTTGGTGAATTTCAAAAAAGTTTGACGAGAAAAATAATAATACGTAATAATTCAGAGGAGCGTTTTCAGAGGAATATGGCGGGTGTGATAAGATCTCCTATACATGTATCTGTGTCTTTTCCTGAGTCAGTCGAGCAGTATGTGGTCTTGTACTGTCCAGTTGCGGGATCATATTTTTTATGTTCCTTAAATTAGACCTCCTATTTTTGACTCTGTCTTTCTATTTACTGTGAACAGAGTACGGAATTGACAGTGATCTTAATTTCAAAATACAATTTCCAAATGCAATTTATATCCAACCAAATACAGAATAACTCATTTTAAGGATATGAACTAGATTTTGCAGAGGAGATTTAGTGCTTGATTAGGATTTTTCGCATTTTTTTTTTCTAAACACAAATAATCAATTTCTCATTTCCAGTTACCAATCAATGGACCAGTTCATATTTGAACGAATATTGGATCACAAGTAGTAGTTCTTTGAATTCTATTTTCTTGTCTATTTAAAAAGGACCCAAACACTCAATTTATTGATCCTCCTAATTTTTTAAATGATTTGAAAATCTTTTCTGATATCTCTGACAAATCATGTTTAGTTTGACATTAATTTGATTTGATGTCTGCATGCAACATATCATCATCCACTATAGTTAGAGATCCTGATCTTGGATGGTTATAAAAATCAAAAATACCTTCTATAAACTTTTACCACAAATTCTAGCAGTGATACCCACAAGGTCTTTTGAATATATTGCTCAAATGTTGTCTGAACGCAACAGATGCGTTAAAACTGCTTTCAAATGAAAGAGCATACATTATAAAATAAGAACCTTTGTGAAATAGGTAATTTTAGATGACATTTTTTAAATCTATTAGAATAATTATTTAAAAATCAATACCTTTATAAAATCATAAATAACTTCAAATAATTACAATTGACTTTTATATTAATTAAGCAAAATTATACATATGGTATTAAAATACTCAATAACTTGTTCCTTAACCTTGTCTAACATAAAAATGTAAGAAGTTTTAATTTTACCTAAATTTTAAATATTTTTTACCTACTTTAATATTACATATAATATAATATAATATAATAATAAATATTAATATATTAATTTTAAGAAACATTTTTATAATTTTATAAATAAAAATTTCAATGGTCATAATAAGCTCTTTATGTCATTTAAAATTTGATAAAAAAAGATCTTGTTCGGAGAGTTTCGAACTGAAAAAAGTAAACTAATTACATTTCGAAAGATTTCTCAGAAAGTTCTTATTTAAGCAAACCAAAAATCGTAAAACATAAAGTTGATGTACCTTTTTGTCATAGTAATACAAGCCCAAGACTTCATTTAAAAGTATAATTTATTAATTACATCCAAAATTTGTAAATTCTCAAAAATTTACTGAATGATTTGAAAAGATAAAATTTAGAAATCAATATTCTTTTTATATTTTCTTTTATTGTCCTCTTTAATCGAATAATAAGATTAATTAAATAAGAATAAAGTTAAATTGTCTAATGTTGACTGTTCAGATTTTATAATGTCAGCATCTCTTAGGAGTTGTCTTATGTAATATTAAATGCTATATTTATTAATTAATGAAGAATGAAATATTTTAAAATATATGTATTATCAGGATTGAATTTAGAGATTTTTATTAAATTTTATTCCATTAGTAGCTATATAATAATGAAATAATAATAATAACAATAATAAGAGTAATGATAATAATAATAGTAATAAGAAGAAGAAGAAGAAAAAAAGAAGAAAAACAAAAACAAAAAAATAATAAGAATTAATAAAATAAAAAAATTGTAATATAAATATTAGAAAAATATAAATAAAAAAGGATTTTTAAAAAATAAATATCACTAAAAGTGATTTTGTTTAAAATATCTATTTTAATCATTATAAATAAACGAATATACAAAAATTTATAATTGTTTAAAACTTTTATAAAAATTCGTTAATTAATAAGAATTCTAATAAATTTTATAATATAAAAATGATATATTTAGTAGGATGATTCCAAAATTTACCCAAATTTAAAATATTTTAATAAATCAAGAAGAATGTATTAAATTTTTTATGGGAAAAAATATATTACCAGTCGAATCAACTTGTCAATCGTGCAAGATCAAAATGAATCTTCAATTAAATCAAATGAAATTTAAATGTGATCCTAAATTTTGCAGGAAATCAAGGCAAATAAAAAAGATACCTTTTCGATAAACACATTAAATATCATCAATTTTATACATTACATACCTATGGCTTAGGAAAGCCCCAATGTCATAAATAATGAAAATTACTGGCTGCAGCTCTGCAACAATCTGTTTGCTTATAAAACAGTTTCGAAAAATAATGTCGAATAATCTTTCATTTCATGATATAATTGGAGGTGAAAATATCATCATGGAAATTGATGAGGCGAAACTTGGTAAAAGAAAATATTATCGTGGTTATGTTGTAGATAGAGCTTGTGTTATTGTGGAATCAAACGCACTGACGAAAAGAAATTATTCATTGTAGAAATAAAAGACCGTTCTGCTAATACTTTATCTAAAATCATCTCAGATAATGTAAAACCAGGTTCAATAATATATACAGACATGTGGAAAGGTTACAACACTTACAAACCAAAGTATATCAACATGGAACAGTTAATCTTTCTAAAGAATTCTAGAAAGAAATAGAATGAAATAACGGCAGTCTGTTTTAACACAATAGTACCTGGAATGGCCTCAAAGTTCATATTAAAGCAAGAAATAGGACCAAAGATAAAATGCAAGACAATCTCTTAGAGTTTATATGGAGACGAATAAATAAAAAGCTTTAAATAAAATAAAAGCTTTAAGATCTAAAAATACTAATGTTGTTTAATAAATATTATTATATCATTTTTTGACTTATTATTGATTGTACAATCATAATTTTCGGCCCTAAAGAGAACCATTCAACGTAAAATATAAGAATATTATATAATATAATTAAATAAAATGATATATTTAAACAAAACTACCTGACCTTCATTTTTCAATGGCATTTATACTAAAATTTAACCGAATAATTATAAAATTAATAAAAAAAATATTAGTAGTATTATAAGGAGTGGTTCGAATAATTAGTTTAATTGAATTTTTTTAAATAAGGAGCTCATGCCCAAATTAAAAATTAGTAAATGTTTTTAATTTAAAGTTTTTTAAAATTATGTCATGCTTTTTTTTAATATTTTAAATAAATGTTAGTAAATTTTAAAACAGTAAATAATTTAATTTTAAAAAAAGGTAAGGTCCAAGTTTAAAAAGTTTATTTGAGTAATCGGACTTAATGAAATACATTATTATTATTACTTTGATTTTGAATTATTATTTAAAATGACTACACAAGAATTTAACTGGCATTATGTGTTTATCGTTTTTGTATATTAAATCAAATTAAAAAATTGTCAAAAAATTATATTTCATAAGAAAAAATGAAATTCAGTAATTAAAATAATAATTTCAATAATAATATATATATTTTGAAAAAAATTCTTAAAATATTTTAGTATTTATGATAAATTATATTGACTATTCGAAAGCAAGATGTATACTTCTTTTACTTTTCTTTAATATTCCAGATTGAGGGAACCATTAAATTTCTTATATATTGATTTACATTATTGATTATTATGATTTATAAGAAAAATAAAAGAGGTAAAAACAAAAAATAACCAAATTTGAAAATAAAAATTTATTAAAAAAAAATAATAAATTTAAATTAATAATTTTTTATTATTGTGTATCTTTGAAAATATTCGTTCAATATCTAAAGGGCATCTTAAAATTTTCCATTACAATTCTTTTCAATGACATTTCCATCTTTATTTTATTCACATGTTTTTCTTGCATTTTAATTTTTCTTGCACATTAATTACATTTATTATTTATTATTTTCGTTCCAGTTAATAGAATTTGTTTTGAAAAAAATTCTGTTTATTTTCAATAACATTTAAGAATTTCAATTAAAACAAAATGAAAAATATAATTTGAAAAGATTATTAATTATTGTCACTTGTTTTAATCAAAATGGCGAGAAATTATAATTAAAATTCTAAATAGATTTAAATACTTACTATAATTTCGTAATTATTAATTTTTATAATTAATTCAACTTTTATTATTATAGAAAGCGAAAAAAATATTTTATTTTTTATTAATTACATATTAAATTAAATAAATTAACAATGAATTATTTATAATTTAAATAAATGATTTATTAATATTTATACATTTTTTATTTTTATAATATCTATTATAAAATAAAATAGACCATGATTTTTTAATTAATCCATTATTAATAGTGTAATATAAATATTTATTAAAAAAATATTTATAATATCAGTTCAAGTAATAATTAATGTCTTTTTTCTTAATTTTTTTAAAAACGTTTGTCAAGTTTATTAACTTAACCTCTAAACAAGGTACAGTTAATGCTATATACAGTTTGGTCCAAAGAATTGTCCACCCCCTGATAAAACAGAAAAAATCCGATAATAAAATTTATTAATAAATGATACATGAACAAAAGTATTACATAAAATGCCATCAATATTTGGTGTATGAACCCTTTGATTTGATCAACGCATTAATACGGGACG
>JBBMKC010244594.1:0-10684 GCA_037834085.1 Bipalium vagum
TTATGTATATTATATATTATATATTATATATTATATATTATATATTATATATTATATATTATATATTATATATTATATATAATGTATTATAGATCTAATGACTGAGCCGGTCAATCACCCAGTACGCGTAACTTGAACTTTTCCAAAAATAAAGTCACCAATCTTGACTTATGGCATGGAGCTCCGTCTTGTTCTGTGCCTCATATGTATTGGCAGTAATTCTTTCTTCAATAAATCATAGTAGGTATCAGAATTCATACGATCCGAAAACCTTATGAGAACTTTGGTGCCTTCTTCTTTTATTGGGCCCCAAACATCAAACTCTCTCCTCCAAATTTAACAGTTTTTGTGGTACATTTATTATATCTGAATCCTTGTGGTCTGCGGACGTATTCTCCCTTCAAGAGAACAGTTCTTTCCGGATTTCATCAGTAAAAATTAATTAATTCCCAAAAGAAAGCAGTTTTCTGTAATCTTTGCACCACTTAAAGAGATTCTTGGTATATTACTTGTTGAGATCCATAGAAAAAGAGGTCCCAGCACCCATCAAATTAAATTCAAACACCGCAAAGGAGTCGGAATTGCTACATCCAGAAAGAGAGCTTATGGAGGATAATTCTCCAAAGCTCGTAATAAACACATAACTTATATTCTTAATTGTGAAATTTGTATAGTAAAAACCCTTGTTAGGCTTTTTTTTATATTATGTGTGTTATTTTACATTTTATAAATAATAATAACATTTAAATTATAATTTTTTTTAATTAATATAAATAAATATAATAATATTACTATAAATTTTGGGTTGAAGTTAATTAAAATTTAACCCACGAAATTATTAAAAAATATTTAAAATGAATAATAATGATTCTGAAAATGAGACTTACTAAAAATACATTAATATGAGAAAATATTAATATGTGGGTAGATAAATTTAATAAGTTCTATAATATAAGAACTTTCTTAAAATAGCAAAAACCCATATATTACACTATTAACGGAAAGTTTTATTTTTAACAAATCAAAAGATCAAGAATGTCAAAATCAGGAATATATAAGTTCTTGGTTTTCTCATTCAAATCGCACATTAACTTCGCATAGACAAGTTAAGCTAATATTAAATATTGTAATATTAAATACGCTTCAGCTATTTAAGAAAATATCAATCTCATTTGAGTAAAATTTAAATAATTAAATAATCATCAACGTATTCAGAACAAATACTCTGCAATACGTTCTTTTTATTATATTTTCTTATTTCCGTTTTTGTTCTCTTAGTAAATCGAATTTGTTTCACTCTAGGCGACAGAATAAGTATTTTTGACATCAGGGCTTCTTCGGTCATCGTAAAACCAAGAAGACTTTAATTAATTAATATTATTATTGTGATAAGAAAGAGTTGTATTTGTTTTACAAAAAATTTTTTTGTAACAAAATTGTGTTATCTCAGTTGATTTTAGTTAGATTTAGTTCGTATTTTAGAACACTCATTTTTTACACTACCTTTGAAGGAGTTTGTGAGCCCATATCTAACCTATATTAATAGTGTTAGCATTTTATATTTTTCGAGATTAGATCTCACATTAAACGTCGAACCAAACACTTACTCATTTAAATATGGTTTCTTTGCTGCAATTCTTCAGAGCAAGTCATACTTTCTCAAAATGCGTTTCAGTACTAACTGATGAATTTTAGCTTGAATTCCAATCTATAATAAGATCACATGCTGTTTTCTGCGGATTTTGCTTTGACATCCGAATAAGTGATCTTTCTGATCTTTGTTTTAAAGTGAGATTAAATAGCAGGATTAGTGATTGACAGAATCAAAACTTAACGTGACTCGTAAGATTTTTTTAAATCAGAAGAGTTTAGAGTGTGTTAACGTTCGTGTTCGAATAAAAGAAAAATGAATTATAATTATTTTTAATCGACTGTGTAATATTATTCAAACGATTATGCAAATAATAAAATTAAGTCGAACTGATCAGAATATTCAAATGATTTAATAACATTTCAGAAGGTTTACATAAAAATTATTCACTAACTCAAATCAGATTAAATTATTAAATCCTAGCCTCAAGAGTCCTCAAAAAGAACAAGCGCCTATCCGCCCTACTAGACGTAGAGAAGGCAATAAAAAGAAAATATTGGAAAAACAACAAAAGGTTTTATATCGATATTGATAGAATAAGTTAGGATCTATCCAATTATTCTATCTGATTTAGTTTTAAGACTTTAGATTTTATTTGATAATCAAAATATACAATTTGAAATCAAATTGCTATTTATGATTTAAATAAACAAAATAATTACTGATGATTAGTTTTAATTTGTGGAGCACCTGAATGTATGGTTCTGACTTGTAATCTGTCGGAGCGAATATGTCTTCGTAGTATTTCTTCTGTATATGCCAAAAATCGGAATACGAAGTAACTATCTTTGAATTTGTTGTTAGTAACACGAATGAGACAATGTTTCGTTTCTTTGTTTTCTTATTCTCCTCCTCTTTTTAGAGTTGATTGATTTTATACATGATGGACTTGTAACCTGAAAGTGCCTTATCAGAGATAAATTGAGGACTTGAAATATTTCCTGAGGTGAATTCCGAAAAGATCCAATTTCAAATTTGACAATCTGTCTTATTTAATGGAATTTGATCTTTAATTTCTGTTTGATGATTAACAAAGAATTTTTCTCTCCCATTATTTTGAAAATTTTTTAATTTACTAATATTTTTTTATATATTTTTATTTATAGGAACATAAATTTACTATATTTATTTTTTTATATTATTATTTTCTTATTTATTTCGTTATTTAGTTAATATTTTTATTTTTAGTAATTATTTTTATCGTTTTTTCTGAATTTATAATTATTTTAATTTATTTATTATTTCTATGAATATTAAGTATATTTTATTAATTTATTTATTTTTCGGAATTTATCAATTAAATTATTGACATAAAATTTACACTGACTACTCGTAAAAATATAACACGCATATACATAATAAGGTTTTGTAAAGGATTCGGATCACAAAATTTACAACATTAAATTCAAGTTTTCAATAAAAGTTCAGATAAAGTTCGGATTAATTTGTTTTTGTTTCTTTGCCTGGGAGTAGTCTCCACAATATGGTATATGAATTTTCTCTATACAAATTTGAAGGAAAATTTCTTTCAAAAAATATATGGATTAGTCAAATTATTCTGCATATGTATCTTCTATTTTTGTGTATCATGTATTTTCTTTAAATTATTATCAATATTTTTGATGATTGTAGTCAGTCGTTAGTTTTGGCACTAGAACATAATATCCTTGAAATGAATTAACTTATAAAAAATGAAAAATATTTTGTTCAATTGTTTGATAGAGTTTCCCATCACATGATAGTTCAAAGTACATTTTAATTGAAATGATATCAATAAATTATTTTTATCAATCATAACTATCATAGCAATAGTTAGTGAATTATCATATTCACAAGTTTTAATTAATTTAATTACACTGAAAGTGAATATAATTTCCCGTTTCTGCTCTTATTTATTAACTTCCAGATTTTTTTTGTTTTTGCTTCTAGCAATCATGGTCTGGCAAATTAATTATCAGATTCGCTTTTTTATCTTCAGGACGTCTGTATTCTTCCGAAACCCAACAAGATAATGAATCCAAGGACTAAATAAGTAGCTTTCTTTTTTTCCATTTCCAAAGCTTTGATTAATCATATTATAAAAATTATTAATTTTTGCATTACATAACCTAATTGAATACCTTTACTCTCCTACAATATAGAATTTACATAAGAAGTGCTATTAAAATAAATAATATTACTAATATATGCATTTATATTAAATTTAAAAATATAGATGTAAAAATAATGAAAGCTAAAAAATACCCCGAGTAGTATAAAAGGCTTCTAGAAAATATGACAGCCAAAGGAAAATTTTTAAATAAAAATTGAAGTTTCTATTATCTTTTTAATTATCTTTAAATTCTATTAATTATCTTTGAATTTTTATACATTAATTAATTAAGAACAACAAAACAGGTATATATAACTGACTCCTTTGAACATTATCAGAAAAAAAGTGGCTTCCATTTGTTGATTTTGCCTGAAAAAACCTACAAAATAATTTCTCAAACCAAATTCTATCAATTATGATAATAGTTCAATTGAATATCAATGAAATGAAGACTGTGAAACCTTGTATAGATAACGGGAGATAAGGATAAACAGGAAGCATTAATAACAGTGATTGTTGATATCGAAAAGTACAAGGGTTGGTTGAAAAGTTTGGTGAATAAATGTAAAAACCATAAAATCAAAAGATAAAAGCCATTTACTTCCCAATATAGTCTCCTACAAGCTGAATACACTTTATTAAACGTTTATTAATTCTTGATGCAATTATTTTAGGCCAATTTGACGATGTCTGCAAAATAGCTAGCCATAGAAGTAATAACCTCACTATTTGACGAAAATCTTTGTCCAGCGAGACATTTCTTCAGGTTTCTGAACAGAAAAAAATATTTTTGGGCCAGATCTGGAGAATTGGGTAGGTATGGAACTAATTCAAAGTGCAACTTTTTAATTTTTCCATTGAAAGTTTAGATGTATGAGCAGGTGCATTATCATGATGGAAAAAATTTTTGTCCTCGACAGACCTGGACGTTTTACACAAATATGCTGGAACAGTTTATTAAGTAAGTTTGCATAATATAACCTAGTTATCGTTTTATCTTTTTCAAGACAGTCCTTTAGCATTCCAAGAAAACGGTAGCCAGAATTTTTCCTTCCGAGGGAACTATTTTCGCCTTCTTGGAACCTGGTTCACCCTTTGCTTCTATTGTATTGATTGAATTTTTATTTCTGGTGTTTAATGATGAAGCCAGGTTTCGTTGACAGTGATAAATTCATTGAAGAAATCTGGATAATGTCGTTTAAACTGCAAGCACTGCTCCGAAGTTGTCACACGATGTTGTTTTTGCTGTGGCGTTATCAGACGCAGTACCCACCTTTCTCATACCCAATTCTTCATTCAAGATTTGGTGAACACGTTCTTTTGAGATACCTGTAGCTTCAGCAATCAAAATCAATTTTAATGTATGGGCTGTTAACACGACTTCTTGGATATTTTTTAACCATTTCCTCGGTGGCTGTTGTTTTTGGTTTACCAGATCATGGTGCACCTTTAATGCTTACACCACCGCGATTAAATTCGGCAACCCACTTGAAAACAGTTTTAATGTGGGTGAATATTCACTTAATGTTGCACTAAGGTCGCTGTTGATTGCCATTGGACTTAATAATTTAATATTCAAATAATTAATAACTGCTCATATTTCTTCTTTCTGCATTTTTCTAAAACTTTTTAAATATGACTCCTAAAATTCACATTATTTAAACAAAACTACCCATTTTAATGTAATTTTGGATTTTGATTACTGGATTATAGTTTCATAAAATTTATATACAAAGGTTTAAATAAAGGCACAACCGTATTTATAATTCAACAAAAGATAATGGATCTGCGAAAGTCATCAAGTTGCCATGGACAAGACAGAGAAGAAATTATAGAATTTGTAATTGGTATTATAAATATAGTAAAAATGGTTTTGGATTACCTTTAACAATAATAATATTAATACTATGTACATTTTTAATTGAGTTTTCGAAAGTTTTGCTGTTACTCTCTTCATCATTTTTGACCTTTGTATATGACCCTGAAAGAACTTCTCAGACAATAATTTTTAATTTAGTTAATCACATTTTTAGAAAGTCCTTTTTTCTTTATCCAGAAAAATATTTGGATATTTTAATATTTTTATAATATCCGAAAATAAACTTGAAATAAAATATATTACTCGAGATAATATGAAAAATGTTATTATATTTTATCTCTATCGAAACGAATATTTGGAAAATCAATACTTTTAACAAATACCTCCTTTTCAAACCAATTTCAAAATTCGTATAAAGGTCATTAATGTTTCTAAACAAAATATTGAATTTATAAAAATACTTTATTAAAAATATTCAAACCTGCACACATGATGCTATATTAAAATTTCATGTCACATAGTCTATCAAAACAAAGGTTTTAATCAGTAAAACAAATTTTTAAGGATTTAGAGCAAGTGATGTGTAATTTTATAAATTAATTTTTAATTTGCCTAAATTTGTACTACGGAAAAGATTTTTCATTATTTTACAGTTAATTTTTCATCCAAAATAAAAACAAATATCTTTAAATGTACTAAAGCCCACAGTTTTGTACAATGACCTTCGAAAAACATGTCATGGTAATATGCTGTCAAAAATATAATTTTTTTCATTCGAATTTAATAAAATTATTTTTTTTATAAATGAAATAGTTAACTTAAATTTATAGTGTAATGTATTCTTAAAATCAGATCTGGAAATGTTAAGTACTTGTTAAAATCTAGAACAATTTTTTAAAAAATTATTTCCATTCATACCCTTATCTTGGCAGATAAAAGGTACTGTCTAAACATGAGATAACGTATGGCTAGTAAATCATTAGATGTAATAATAATATTTTGAGTTGTTTTAATCGTTTGATTAGTTTATGGAAGCTATAATAAAATAATAATATTAAATAAATAAAATATTAATATTAAATAAATAAAATATTAATAATAAATAAATAAAATAATATTATTAAATAAATAAAATAATATTATTAAATAAATAAAATAATAATATTAAATAAATAAAATAATAATATTAAATAAATAAAATAATAATATTAAATAAATAAAATTCATTCACTTTGAATACACTTTTTACAAATGGAACAATATTAATATTTTATAGAATATTTAATTCGCTTCTTTTTTTAAGTATAATAATATATAAATGTATCATTATAAAATATCATAATATATTATTTTTCAGAAAAGTTGAACAGAACTGAAAAATAAAAATCTCAAAATTAAAAAGATGTGTTCCTAAATTTTATTTACTTCGGTTCAGGTGACTTATAATATTGATTTACCGTACAGAATAATATAAAACAGATTAAAATTTTTATTCATGATAAGAAATGAGTTTTGAATCAAACAGTCTTGGTATGATGGTCTCTCGATGTGACGACTACAAGAATCCACGATTTATCTGATTATTGCATTTTCGATTAATAAACAATAGATATCTCAATGTTTTAGGTTCCAAAAGTTCGATATTATTGTACTAAATCTAGATCACTCAGAGTACCGTAAAAGTGAGATTAATTAATGATTATTTGAGTACACGTCTTCAGATATGTACCGTTATTTTTATAAAAATTCAATTACATTTTTGTATTTAGTGTAAAATTGACGTTGATAAAAATTTGTTGTTGAAATTGAATTTTTGAAATTTATATTATTTATTTGGTATTTTCTAAACTTGACATTTCTCCTGAGAATTATAAAAAAATGTATTATTCTAAATCAATAGAATTTTTTATAAGTTTAAGTTTAATTAGAGTGGATTGAACATCGAAAGTGTAATATCAATAATTTCAAAATTTTTTGGTATTAGGAAAATAAATAATTTCAAAAAAAATCATTGAAAAATATTATTTATTAATATTAACATTTTTCAAAACGATTATATTAATTATAAATGAACAAATAAAATTTTATTGAAATAATCTCGACGTATTTCTCTTGTTTTAATTATTTCCTTTGACAGATTTGTTTATCCTTGAAAGTTGTCGACATTTCTTTTAGTTCAAAACCGAAAAAACCAGTATCAAAAGAATAGCGATCTTTGAAACATGCCCAATATAAGTATTATTATTTTATTTGAACAATATTATTTAATATTTCGAATATCACAGCTCAAATTACGGTTGAAAACGGGGATGAGGTTCAACTGTAATTTTTTTATTTTCCACGAGTAAAATGGTTGTAAAGTAATGTTTATATTATGTGTTAACGTCTGATCCGACGAAAAATATTTATTTTTATTTTTAAGATATCCAATACTTTTGAAAACCTTTCACTGAGTACTGTTAATAATTTTATTAAAATAATTGTAACTAAAATTAGATATTTATTAATAATATTGAAAGTGCTTAAATTATCGATTTTTTCCAATTTTAAGAGGAAATATAAAACATCATTTTTTGGAAATTTTATGAATAATAAAAAGGGTCAAAATATCCCTCGATCATTACAGATCTTTGAAAAGAAATTTATTTTTGCTTCTGGAACTGTGGTGCTAATGTTTCGACAGATAAATCAAAAATCACAATAATTTTTTAACAATAAGTATACGAATTTTGTGTTAATTAGTAAAATAGTGATGATAAAAGGTTTTCACAAGGTACTAATGTACCTTTTTTATGTACTTTAAAACATCCCGATTTAACAAAATGATAGAGAATTTTTAGTATTGAATGATATTATATTTAGAAAAATTGAAGAGGAAACTCCAAAGGCCCCTGAACCTAAGAAAGAAACTCCTCCCGATCAATAGATTTTCTCTACAAGCAAAAAGATTAAAATCCATTTGGATGATTGAAATTATTTAATAAATTGATTTTAAATAATTTTTTTCATTTTCATTTGTTTATTTTGACTAAATTAAACTTGTTTATTTATTTTATATTTATTAAAGTATGTCGGTAATCGATTATTATTTCTGGTGTATAAAAATATCGTTTCACTATTGTAAATGAACGTTTTATTATAATTATTGACCTTAAAGAAATGACCGAAATAATTAATGAAGAAAACTTATTATCATGTATTATTAGGTTGTATCAGAAGTTCCGTGAATTCAAAATTCAGACAAACTGTAATATCCAAGCGCATTTATGTGTGACATTCCGATAACTCATGTGGATCTGACCTAGATCGCTTATAGTTATATCCAAGTTTTCTCAAGTGTCGATAAATTGTGTCTTTCGATGGTTCAATCATCGTGGAGGCAGATGGTTGGATGTAGTTGGATGGTTCGTGTAGAACCACTTCTTACTTAAGGTATTTTTTGACTGGGCTTAATTTTGAGACTATTATTTCTGTTTTGAAATTTTTTCAATCAATTGGAGACTGCACTATAAATAACACAAATAATTCTTGCAGTGACAGCAATAGTAAATCACCTTTTCCAATAATGAACGGTCAAACCTAGAAAAACAATTTTTCTGTATTTATTTTACTATAATTATAAGTTCAAATAAATGTGCTGACATGTTTTTTTAAAAAACTTATTAATAGAGCTTGATAATAAAATATAAATAAAATTTTATAATTGAACATTGTTATTAAAAATATTTATTTTCATAAAAGAAAATTAAACTATTAAAATCACGGAAAAATTTGATACAACATAATATTGATAATAATTACTTATAAATGATTTTGAGTTTTATTTAATTAAATTATTAGGTTGGTGCGAAAACAATCCTTTTTTAATTATGAAAGTTAAAACGTCAAAAATCTGCTAAAAAATAAACTTTATTCATTTTAATACAATTATTGAAGTTCAATGCATTTCAGTCAATAATCAATAAGTTATTGATGTCGGTTAAATAAAACTCTTTCTTCTGAAGGCCACGAATTCACCAAAAGTCAATTCGGTATCGAGTGGGTTCTTAAAGCACCTTTTGAGAGGGAAGTTGTTCAGGTACTTAAAAATGAAATCTGTTGGTTACAGTTCTGGGGGATAAACCAAATTTAGTATCTCAATTCATTAAGTTACGCAGCTATTTTTGTGTAACACACAGACGTGCAATGTGTTGAATATTTTTCAATCTTTCTATTGATTAATGCCGAAGCGTATATTTGAACTTTTATTCATTTTTTGAATATTTTGGCAGTATTTCTCTGCTATAATAAATTTCGAGTGGGTTTAAAAAGTTTTGATGGATCAGGTCCGTCGTAGATCATCAGTGAACATAAAAAAATTGTTTTGTAAAGTGCTTGGTCCCAACTTTGTTGATTGTTCCATCGAATCCATTTCTCACAATTGAACGGAGAAATGGTTAACTGTTCTTTCATCTTTATTTTTCACTCAGTTTGATTTAAATGTACAAGTACATTGGTATGGTCGATGTTGGGATATTCTCTTATTTTCACCTTCTTTAGTTCGTCATTGTTAATGTGACCTTCAAAAATCTGATCTTCGTGGCGAAAACATTCAAACAAAAGTTGAGTCAAACGGTCATTAACTGCTCCTTGATCAAAAATATTAATTTTTGGATCTATTTCAGTGACTTTTGTACCTTATTTTTATTTTTACAAGAAAATTGTTCTAATTTGATTTTTCCATGTTCCGTTTAATTGTTAAGAAAAATTTTAATAATTAATAATTGTTGCAATCCGTAGAAAAAGAGGTCCCAGCACTAATTATCACCAACTCTAAGCCCACAAAGAAGCCGAAACCGATACAGACAGAGCAAGAGCTTATGGAGGATGATTCCCCAAAGCTCATTATTGACAATTGACAAACATTTTGATTATAATTTGATTTTAAAAAAGTTCATGAATAGGCCTTGTTAGGCTTACTTTCTTTTAAATTTTGACACATTTTATGTTATTTTATATTTTATATTATATTTTATAAAAAATAATAATAATTAAATTATAAATTCGTTTTTAATTAATATAAATAAATAAAATAATAATAATATAAATTGTGGGTTGAAGTTAATTAAAACTTAACCCACAA
>JBBMKC010244605.1:0-10683 GCA_037834085.1 Bipalium vagum
TTGTTAATATGATATTTTAATATTATATAGAGGCCAGAATATCCTGTTTGCGGGATATTCTGGCCTCTATACTACTACTGTACTTTCCATATTGGGGAAGATTATACTTACTTTGATATTTTGTTAATATGATATTTTAATATTATATAGAGGCCAGAATATCCTGTTTGCGGGATATTCTGGCCTCTATACTACTTATTTTCTTCAAATAAAAATGTTAAAAAATCTTGAGTTTTTGAATTCTGAAACTGTCGATAACATGGCAGTAACTAACAATAGAGAAATACAATATTTGAATGTTATTGGATATAATAATTCTTGTTTGATTAGTATTTGTTGTAATTTGTGCTGCACATCAAGTAGCACATAATGCAAAAAAAACTTAGCTCATAGTTATGCACATAATTCACAAATTTCTAGCACATAAAAATCCGGTCTCTATTTACTAGTTTAAGCATGAATTTTTGAATGGAAGATTATATCCCTCCAATATAATCATGAAATAAACGCAAAAATCGACAAAACATTATACACCGAGTCAATATTTTACGTTTACCAAATAAATTATTTTTTCATTTAAATCTTTTCACAAAATGATTATATTATCTTCAGTTACAAAACTGAAATTGACTCCAATCCTTTGGAAATAAACCAAGTAATATCCTTTTCTAATCAAGCAAGGACTTGACTTTTCACGGTTCTGATCCATAATTATACATCAGTTACATTGGAAAGCAGAACAATAGCAAATATATAATAAAATGTAATTTTTATAATTAATAGAAATTAAGAACTTTCTTTCCACCAATTTCTCTGAAATATTTCTAAGACGAAATTATAGTTGAGAATAGGATTCGTGGAATTCTTTCCAATTGGAACAAAGAATATTCTTTCTGTGGAGACCGAGTTTTATTTGTATTACATCTTTTTAAAACCAATTATTGGCAAGATAATTGTTAAAAATATTATTTCTCACTTTTGTTTCCTATTTGGTCTTGATGAACTTTTTGATAATACATATTTTATACTTTCGATTGCTTTGCTTTGCAATGAAAAGAGATTTGCAAAAGAGACTTGATGAAGAACCGGGATCATGCAGAATTCCTTACTTGAACGGGCAAAGATTGTGTTCTGTCAAATTGACATGGATCACTATCAAAAGGGGTTATGTTTTACACAATAATGTAGAAATTATTAGAAGCCCGAAATTGGAAGACGCAAAATATAAATGCTTGAAAAACGAATTTTGTTTCAGTTTAGATTCCGATGGCTCGGAATATTATTTTCTGAATTTTTTTTCTCAAATTTATTACGAAGGAGACTCCAGAGACGTTTTATACACTTTGGCATGCTGTTATGGTAAAGATTTTTTTTCTATTTTTTAGGTTTGTATTTCAGAAACTTTGAAGCTTACATTTGTTTGCTAAATTAAATGAATTTGATTATTACTCAAAATAAGTGACCCTCGATGCTTACAACCTTTTTAAAATTATAAACTGATATTATTCAGAAAGTAACTTCAAGTTTTATTTATAGAGGGTGCGGGAAAAAATTTGAATGGGGATGAAATCTAATTTTTCGAGAAAACAAAGATTTTAAACAATTTATTGACAAATTATTAAAATTTAACATCTTCGAATACAATGACAGCAACTTATATTTCAAAATATCCGCTATTTTCTTTTCAATCTAAAACAATAATATTCTTTTGCTGTAAATACCTGGAACTGGTATTGAACAATACAAAAATATAAAAGTACTATAAAATAGATAAATTTTTGATAAAATCTTTAAATTTAAACAAACCAATCAAAACTTTTTCCGCACCCTGTAGATGAAAAAATACTTTATTAATTCTTAGAATTTTCAATCAATAATTTATTGTCTATGTTGGTTCAAAACATGTAAAATAATAGATAAATCTGCCTCTCCCTACACCAACTATGGCTTACTCGGGTATCAAGCATTTTGTCATATAATGAATACTGCAGAAAGCAGAATTAAAGATAATCTAAAAAACCCATTTTTTCAATTCTAAATCCAACTTCCTCTTCAAACTACTGTGGAGTTTTAAATTATCACTGTTACCATCTATCGGTTTCCAATCAATAAGAGAAAACATTTTTAAATGATTTAGTACGTAATATAAATAATCTTAATTTTCAAATACATTTTATCAAACCACGGGAATTTAATGTGCTGTTATAAATTTTAGTAAATACTTTGAAATTTTACCATGATTAATTAATTAAATTTTATAATGCTTAAAACATAATATCAGGTTGTGTAGTATGAAATTTGTAGGTAATGAAATTGACGATGACATAAAATTGACCTTCCAGGAATTTCTTGACACTCGCCTGCCAGGGTTTTATATGACCGGCATAAACAAGCTGCCGCTTAAATGACAAAAATGTGTAGACAATATGGGTGCATATTTTGATGAATAGCATAGTTTCTTTTATTTGTAATTTATTAATAAACTTTTTTTTTCATTTTACAAATTTCATACTACACAACCTGATATTAAAATAATACTTTTAATTAAATTTTAAAATAACTTTTTTAAAAAATTCTAGTATAAATAAACCACCACATTTAAAAATTGATAAGATTTTTAAATTAAAAATTCCCATTGACTGATCAGCCACCATACAATCACTAAGATATGTGTGCGTCTTTCTATTCCACAATCCTTGTCTTCGTAGCTTCTCACTAGCATTCAATTTGTCGTTCTTATGACACTGAGCTGGGGAATTAATCCTACGGTCGTACCAAAAGTTTTGTCATTGGTAAAAAATTATGTTAACTGATGAAAACTTTAATCACCCAGTGAATGACTGTGTAGAGTATTTTCAGGAAGTTTTATTAGAATATTTTTTTTAAAAAAACCGCTTCTGAAAGTCATAATTTGTTAGTAGTAACATATTGGAAACATGCCTTGTCTAGAGCAGTGTTTTGAATGGTACAATTGGTTTAAGAATGAAGAATATAATGTCACTGACAAATCCCGGATGTCCGGAAAAGTGTGATGATGACGATCTTATGGTCTTACTCCAAGAAGATTCGTGCCAAAACCAAGAACAATTAACAAAATCATTGAAAGTCGATCGTTCTACAGTTTCCAAACGTTTAAATGTACTGGGACCTATCCAAAAATAGGAAACACTGGTTCCTTACGAATTGAAGCCCGTAGACGTTGAGAAACGTTTGTGGATGTGAGAACAGATCATACTTCAACAGCAAAGACAGAAAGGGTTTTTAAATCGCATTGTTACAGGGAATGAGAAATGGATTCGTTATAGTAATTTAAAACGTTAAAGATCAGAAGGACAATCGGGCCTGGCTGATGATCATTTTCGATCTTACGAGGATACCAGAAAGTGACTGGAATCTTGGATCACCTCAAAAAGTTGAGATTTTTTAAACATGGAATCGCTATCTTGCCTGAAAGATAGGAAAATGACAAGCAGTGGAGAATATCTCGAAATGTGAATGTTTATTTTTATAAAGTTTATGTATTTTATTTATTTCTTAGGTTTATCAATATGAAATTTCGGATGTCCAATATTAATTAAATTAATTTAGTCATAACACAATGAATCAAATTCATTAATAATTTAATTTATCGTTAAATAATATCTGATGAAAAATAATATTTTCTTAATATTCAATACAGGAAGATGATCATTGAGAAATTATTTTGAAAAAATCAAAAAATTCGACCCAAAATAAATATTTGAAGTTCTTGAATTATTATTTTATAATCTGAAATAAGTTTAATTAAAAAATAATAATTCTTATTAAAATTCAGAAATTAAACAAATTGTGTATATTTCACTATTTTTAATAATACGTAAATATATAATATATGATTTATTTATAATTATTTTATTATTTATTTCATTTATAATTAATTTTTAATTTTAAGATTTATTTCATTTATTCATTTTACTGATCATTGAGAAGAATTATTCATGTGATTATTTTTGTACATTTTTAGAAATAAAACTTTTCTGGTGTTTTGAAATGATTTTAGAAATTTTCAATTTTCAGAATGAAAATGAATTTTTTGGAAGAAATAAAAAATTATTATAAAGTAAAATAAAATAAATTCGTGTTTAAATAATATCTCTTAGGAATTTAAGAAAAATAATGTTTTCTTTGTTTTACTTAATATTTAAAATTCATAAAATATTAACAAAACAAACATCGCCGATATTTCGTTGATGTGTTTACTAAAATAATAATTATTGATAAAATTATTAACAATGTTACAGATAAATTATTATGAAATAAAAATTATTCATTTAAGCTTAGTCTTATAACAATTTTATAACCGCAACACAAATTAAGTAGACCAAATTTTATTTTCAGCATCGTATAAAATTTTATGGTAAAGGACATTTTTATAATTTTTCTGAGAGGGTAATTTCTGAGAACCCTACACATTTTCCAACACCCTTTGTAAATTCCGAGAAATAATTTTAGGCTCTTTTCTTGTTTTTGTTGTTGTTCTGTTTCTGTGATATATTTTATTATTATTTTGACGTAAGTCATAGGGTTTTTTTTCTCGGAACAAACGAATGGGTGATGTGTGGGGGGTCAGGAAATACACCCTCTAGACTCAGCTAAAATTTGTTTGCACTGTTTTGGTTTTTACTTTTCTTGAAATATTGAAAAAAACAACGCGACCGAAGAAAGGCAGAAAATGAAAGAACACAGGAAACCATTAGATGATGAACAAGACAATATTAAAAAAGCTAGAAAATTAGAAATTAAACGAACAGATGGCAGAAAGGTGTTATATAAAATAAATGTTGATTATTGTTAATACCTTTAAAAAATAGCTTTAGTAAATCATTTAAAATCAAAACTCACTTTAAAATATTAAATAATCAAAATGAAATATTTAATTGTGAAGTATGCGATTTACAATTTGACTCAAACAGATTTTTTATCACATTTAAGATCTAAAAAGCAGTGAAAAGATTTTCTGATTCTGTTTAATGAATAACAAATAATTCAGCAATATATCATATTATTTTGATAAAAACGAACGTATTAAGAGAAAAGATTTACCATTTTATCTAAAAATAAATATAATTATAAAATGAAAACCTTTTAAAAATCTAAAATATTAAATATTATTATCAAAAATATTAAAATTAAATTATAAATAAAAAATAAATTAAAATTAAAAAAATTAACAACTGACTATTTAAAATAGAAGATATTGTTAATATTATATCTTTGAGCCAACAATTTACTGACCCCATCGTTTATATTTCTTACGTGCTCTTTTAAACATGAATCAAAATAATAAAAAATATACTTTAATTAATCTATCCCCTAGTGCTACAATCAATTAACAATAATCGATAATATATCAGACCTAGGTGATTAAGATGGTTAAAGCGTCAGCAAAATTCAATATCAATAATGACAAAAGAACCAAATGACCTAATTATAGATGGAAAGGTAATTGCCAAATAAATTAATCCAATGGATAAGTAATAAATTATACAATCGAATGCATAATTAAAGAATATTCACAATCGGTAATCAGTTAAAAAACACAACATTATATTTTCAATAACAAATACAAAGACTATTATATCGTTAACAATGGAAGAGCAAACTAAAATAAATCAAATGGTAAATCGATTATAATTACTGTCAATGTTAAGAGTACAACTCATATCAATGTTGCTTTGATCACTCAAAATCAATAATAACAAGATTTGACAGAATATCGGGTAAAAATTCGAATTTTCAAATAAATCAATGAATAATTCAAACAAGTCACCAGTTAAAAATCGATCAATTTAATTAGAAAAAAATCGATAACAATATTTTAAATTACTTATAAATTAATAAAATTAAAGAAAAATTATAATCTATTAAAATGAAGTCTCAGTAATAAAAGAAATTAATCTCAATACTTTTGAAACTCTTTACTCCTGAACCGTCAGTCATGGTCAATGGTTTTCTCGAAGACGGTGAAGTTCCTCAGGACATCTTCAGGGTCACAAAAAAGTAAAATATCTTCTGACGATAAATTTAATGCTTCGGAAAATGTCATGGTAAAAATGAAAAATCTATTTGCATTAAATTTTTAGAATAATTAAGGATGCTTATTTTACATTTATTGATAAGACTGGACATATTTTAATAAAAATAATACTTATAACCCATGTTAATAATAACAATTATAAATATCTTATGTAGATTAAATTTTTTTATTTTAAAAATTTTCACATTATTAAATTAAAGGAGAAAATTGTGAAGAAATCAATAATTTATTATTATATGAAAAAATACCGACAATAAACAATTTTAATTGAATTATTCAAAATAAATAACAGTTAGTGTAAGCAATAATGAAAGTTTTATTTGTTGCGTCATAAATATAGAACGAATACAGGACTTTTAATTGAACCCAGCCCAAGAACAGCGAAAGTTTCTTTTTATCACTTTATAGCTAAAGAATAAAAAATTTTAGAAGTTAGTAGAAGAAGCATATATGGAAACATATACATCGGTGAGATCTTGGGTCTTGCTCTACATATTGTTAGGTTTTGATTTTTGTTGTGTACCTAAATTGATATAAATACATTTTATTACATTATTGATTTTCTAGATTTCAACAACTATAACTCGTTGATAGTGAGGTTTAAAGTTATCAATTAATTGGTAGTACCATCAATTTTCCTTAACATTATATATAATCCCAAAAAATAAAATGAAACATCTCTAATATCTCAAAAATTTCCGAATGCTTAGCATAGTTTTAATTTTTCTTACAGTTCCATTTTTGTTGAATATTGAATTTTCATAAATTAATAGAATTCTGTTAAAATTTTCGTTTTTTCTTTTCAACTTGTTTCACATTTTTCACAAACATCATGTGCATATTTTCAAGAACAGTTCGAGATCATTAAATACTCATGAAAATCGTACTGGCATATAAATATTAGATCAATTATCACTAAAAAAAATAATGTAGGTAAATCAAAAAAGATATAAAACACAATTTTCGACAAAACATTTCGATAAATGATGATTTTCTTCATGTAAACTATACTAAAACAAATAATCACCAGTTCCAAGATTGATTTCTAAAATGAAAACTACTTGTTATCACGACCTGTTTCAAAAACTTGAACACCAAACACCCAATTTTGATCTACACAGCTACAACAATTGATCAAATAAGTTCTGTGCATCACATATTTCATTTTCAATTAATTTTTATTACACAATCAATTACAGCGTTCAAAAGATAATCCGATATTTCTTAATAAAATAAATGATAACCGAATTCATTGATTTTTCACTGAAAACAAGACAGTCTTTCTTTGATCAATGGATCAATAACTATCCCCAATAATTATAAAATGATAATATAATCAATACTAAATACTTTTATCAATAAAATAATGCTATCGATTATAATAAAAATATTAATATAATCAATAACAAAAATTAATAATTAATTAAATATTATTAAATAATGATAATCAATAAAATAACAATAACATTCGAAATCGCAAGAGAATGAGAGTAAAAATCACAAAACAAGTTATATATTATGCTAATCAATATGGTAACGATTCCAACATCTCAACTCAACTCTCAACCGAGCTCAGCTCAATTGAGAATATTAATGTAGGAATCAATTTTCGTTCTGTGTCTTTGGGAAACGCATTCCGCGATCCAGACAATGTTCCTCATTTCCTGTTCCTTCAGCTTGATCAGAGAATAGAAAACACCATAATGAAACTGTTGCATAAACGAATTGACATTGGTTTTGACTTCGTGTTCAAAAAATTTGTCCTCTAAACTCTTGTCATTTCCAGTGCCGACTCCATCGAATATCGCCTTATATTCCTGGAAATCAATAATAAAGATCAATTATTCAATATTTTGAAAATTTCTACTGTTTATTCGAAAAAATACAATAAATTCATAATAAAAATATAAATAAGTCAATATTTTTAAATTTCAATTTTTGATTATTAATTAGTCTAATCGATAATATTAAATATTTTAATAATATTCAATGATAATCAATAACAAATAATTAATCAATATCCAATCGATTTTCTTTATTTTTACAGAGAAAATCAATAATAATTCAATAATATTAAATCAATATAAGATAATTTCTCTTACACTGTAATAATCTGCCACGACTTTCACTTGTTCATAATCGTCCGCTCGCGATAACATAGCCAAACCTTCTGGATAGAGCTTGCCACATTTTGGATAAAGAAGAGCCCGTTCTTCTTTACCCAACTCAGTGCCGAACGAATTGATTGTGATGATGAACGATCGCCTGTCTGCTTCGAAAGCGAGAATTTCACACATGATTTCTGCTGTGATACCTCCCAATGATTTACAGAATCCATAAAAATCCTCAATGTAAGCCTAAAGTGATAATAAATTTTATTTAAAAAATGATAAAGATCGTAAAGTTGGACGATTAAATCGATGTCAATAATGAACAAAAATTCAATAACATAATAGACTTAAACATAACAATGTCGTGCTTGACACACAAAAATGAACGAAAAAATATTATAGATTTTTTTCGCGTGGGTTTTCAGAGAAGTCAAATAAAAATTGATAAAAAAGGTAAATATCAATTTCTATTTTAAATCAATTTTTGAAAATAATTATATAATATTAATAAAAAGTTAATTAATATATGATTATTTTTTAAAAATCGATAAATAACGAATCAATATATCATTAATCTATAAATAATTAATCAGTAATAAATATTTTTCAATCAAAATGATCTTGACAACTGAACTAATCGATCAAAAATACCAAATTACATAACAAAATCGTGAAATGAAGGACAATTTTCAAAAACTCATACCCGATAGAGAGTGTTTCGAATAATTTCGATGTTCAGCTCGTCCAGATCTTGCTCAGATATACAATCAATGAAATAAGGAGCTGAAATAAAGAAAAAGCGATAACAAAATGAAATAATATCGATAACAAAAATAACATACCAAGAGGTGTATCGACCAGAACGGCATTGTACAATTCGGCCGGTGTTGATGAAATGTGCAGGGCTTCCATTTGTTCAAAGCTTCCCAAAGGATGGCACTTGGCAATCAGTTCTGAGATTGGTCTGTCGTGCAGAGTGCCAGTGATCAAAAGAACAATATTATCGATCATATAGCTGTAGGTGATGTAGTCGAGAAATGTCGATAATGGTTCAACCGATTGATTTCGAATATGTTGAAATTCTAAAACAAGCTTCTCGCGAATTTTTTCCTCCATTATACTAACCGTAAGTGGTCCGGGTTCGTTAGCTAAAAAGTTACCATAATCTGTGCTTTGTAAGTGTAACTTTAAATCTGAAATAAAATCAATAAAATATTTTATGAATTGCGGATTAAAATACCTTCAAGAGTTTCACATTGAACTAAGTTATAATAATCGTTTTGTTTAATTATACCACCCTTGAAACCTCTCACTAAACCTTCTAAATAGCCTGCGTCTATATTAAAACTGAACTGCATATTTAAAATATATATTCCGATTAATGTTTAGTTAATTATTATTAAATTAAAGGATTCAAACAAAATTGTAAATATTTCTAATATATCATCTTGAATATAAAATTTTTCCGTCTTTCTTAATTTCAAAAAATCAATTTTATTTCTGTTAATTTTTCAGATCAAAATAATAAGGTTATTTTTTAAATTTATTTTGAAAAAATTTAAATTTAAAAACTTCAATATAAATTTGTTAATTAAAATGGAATTTTCATTTTTAAACATACACTGTAGGAAAAAAACGGAAAAATTAAAATGTTAAATTTCTCTTTAATCTTTAAATAAAATAAAAAAATGAAAAAAATAATTATACAAATTCTTGTATTAATTAAATAAAGTTTTGAATTGCTTGAGTAATATTTTTTTATTTATTAGCGAAATCAATTGGAATTAAAATATATTAAAAATAAAATTCAGGGCAAGTAATTTTTTATTTATAAATAATATTATATGAATGAAAATTTTTAGACTTCATAAATGAATTATAAGGAAAATAATTTATCAGCTAGATTTGAAATTATCCCGCTTTTCAATCTAAATTTGACAATAAAAAATATTTCAGAAAATACTGGAATTCCAAAGTCTACAGTTCATGATATCTTAAGAAAATCTAATAAGTACAACACTTATGAGAGTCAAAGGCTCAGGCCAAAAATTTTATTAATTGAAGGTGATAAAAGCTTTTTGGTTAAAAACGTAAGAAGTACAATTAATATCATCGCTAACACTGATGAAAATATTAGCAAAACAATTCAACATGCATTTAAGGATAATGGTTTTAAGAGCTCAGTAAATATGAAAAAACAACGTATTTCCAATAAAAATATAAATGCAGGTTGACTGTGACAGTGCAATAGAGTTCATGGACATTAAAACAATGGGAAAAAGTTATATTTAGCAATGACATCAAATTTAACTTATTTTCATCTGATGGTCGTAGAAGGTGTTGGAGCTGTTAAGTTTTAAAAAGACGGGACTTAAAAAGATAATTTATTATAAATAATAATAATAATTAATATTTAATCGGTTAAAAATATCGATAGTGGACTTTTTATGTTTATTGGGTTAAGAATGTCGATAGTGGTCTTTTTAGGAACTTAAC
>JBBMKC010244615.1:0-10683 GCA_037834085.1 Bipalium vagum
GCTTTACTGATTGTTTTGATTTGCACCACCTAAGATTTTGGAGTCAGGTTAAATTTGATACCCTAAATATTGAACACCTTTAATACTATTTTCTTGAGCTGAATGGATAGCCATGAACATGGAGATTATTCCTAAAATAATCTCAATAGTGTAAAAATCTTTTGAAATTGTTAAAATTTCCCCAAATTACTGTTTTCCTTTCATCTTTAATTTACAATAATCATTATTATCTTCAAATTAACATTAAATTAAAATTTTAAAAGCCTTTTCTTTTTATTATTGATTAAACCCTAATTATTATTTCTTTATCCTTATTATTATTGTTGTTAGTAACTGCTACGTTATCAATAGTTTCTGAATTCATATGGTGAAGATTTGGTAATATGTTTATTCAATGAAAATAATTGAATAAGTATCACATTTTTATTTACTTAAACAAATTAATTAAACTAAATCTTTATTAATATTAATCTAATTATTTAATTTTTAAACAAGACCTTTAAATTTATTAAAATTTATAAAGAAATTATTTTACATTAAGAATTAAATTTTAATATATTAGTTTAAAATTTATTTGAAAAGTATTTATAAATTATTTTTTATTATTCAATATTAATTAAAATTTAATCCTTACAATTGTTATTATTATTGTTATTTTGGTGGCTTCCTTGGGTAAGCCCAAGAATACTAAAAATTACAAATAATAAAATTTTCATTTTATTTTTTATGATGGACTTGATAGATTTTCTGAATAGTGATTATATTGAGTAGTATATTGCTCCTCTGGGAAATTTAATATTATTTTGGAAAAGTTACCCATTTGAGGCCAGTACTTCCTAGTGAATTATACCTTCTATATTCCACCAAACGTAAACCAATTATTTTCTTTGATATCGGCTAGCCTTCGAATGACATTGTGGGTTTGCACCCTTGTCTACCCAACCGATTATAAAGACTACTTTTGACAGTAATGCCATATGTGTCGATATGGCAATGACGTCGAAGTCTGTCAGTTTGTGTATGGTACATACGTCAATTTTTTTTGACTTTCTCAATCTCCTTCAGATGATGTAAGAACTGACAAGACACCTTCTAGAAAGGATGTAGTGCTATATGTGGATCTGCTTTGACACGGACACGCAATAAGTCTTTGTCTAAGAATGACGATTATTCTCTTCTATCTGATTTTCGATATCAAATTTACCACTACTGGACTTTCTAACATGTGCCACTAAAGTATAGGGGTCCGCAAAAAAACTTCGTTTTTTCTAAATTATTTATTATACTACAAAAACATATTTTATAATATTATAATAATAATATAATTTTGTAAAAACAAAGTTTTTTTGCTGACCCTTAGATGCACAAAATGTTGATGTATTTTATATACGCACCAACCAATTTAAAATTCTGAATATCAATATACGTTATTCCTTATTATATATGGTTTGTTTAAACTAATTTCAAATTTCAAATTTAATAAAGGTCGCTCAGAAAAATGAATTACGTTGAAGTGTGGTTGCAATGCTTGGACGACACTCAAGAGGTGAAGTTTCAGAACACTTTTTGAAAGAAAAAGTAAGTCGCTGCACATTGTATTAAATTTTTCCGAGATATGAAAATGGCGAAGCAGAAACTGGTGTTAAAATACGAGGTAGGCCACATATTTTAAATGACTTGCAACTGGTCAAGTTGCAAAAAGATGCGCAGGTCAAAATCGGGCAATCCAATCGTGTTCTTAGCCGTAAATATCACATTTCTAACGAAACTGAGTCAAAATTTGCTCGAATGTAAAGACAAATATCATAAAAGAATCCCTGTTCAAAAATATACCGAGAAACAATTGGATTACATACAGAAGAAATGCAGATCTCTTTGAAGAAATTTTTTCACTTCAGATGTCAAAATAATTCTAGATTATGAAAAATATTTAACTTTTTCTTGGAGTAATGTATCACAAAATCAAGGATTGAAAATGTTATAGATCATATTAGATTCACTCTTAAAGCTAAATTTGAACCCAAAGTATTTGTATTGGCTGCGATATCTGAAAAAGGTGTGTCCCAGATGTACATTCAAGAATACAACAGTGCAGAAATAAAAGCAGATGTGTATATTAAGAAATGTCTTACAAAATTAAAAAGATTCATCACAAAAAAGCAAAAAGATTATAACATTATCTTCTGGCCTGACTTAGCAATTTGCCATTATTCACATAAAACATTAACATGGTTAGAAGATAATAACAATCATATGTACCAAAAGTTTCGAATCCACCAAATATTCCCAAGGCTCGTCCAATTGAAGATTTTTGGACTATATTATGTTCAATAGTTTACAAAAATGGTTGGGAAGCCCAATAAAAGAAACAGCTGATAAGAAAAATTCCATAAAGAAAATTGATATGAAGTCCGTCCAAGCAATGATTTCTGATATCAAAAGAAAGATTCGCAAAATCGAAGATGGAGGTCCTTTAGCCTTAAATAAAAAATGACAATATTCTTTTGAAATAAATATTATTTTATGTGTCTGAAATATTGTTTGAATAAATTTATTATAAAGAATAGTATTTCATCATTCTTTTTTGTGCATCTACTTTATTGGCACATGGTAAACCATTTATATGCGGTCTGATTACAAGTGGTATTTTTTTTAAAGACTTCATTGATACGTCGATGTTATTGACCAGAATTTAGGTCCAACTTGAAATTGTTGAGCTCGCCAAAAAGCAATACTCTCAAAGATTAAAAATAGGAAAATATTAATAATATTAAAAGAGAAATATTGTTAATACTAATTATAAAAGTCATTTAATTAATATTAATAATAATACTACAATATTATTAAATATTGATAGAAAACATAAAAAAGATAACAAAATTTCAAGATCCACATGAATCAAAATATTATTTTGATCGTTTTTAAGGAATTATAGAGTAAAGATTGGTGGCCATTGGTCAATCTTTGTAAAATGCTTAGGGATGACCACAGAAAAATATTTTAGATTATTTGCAAAGTGAAAAATATATTTTTGGAAGATAATTGAAACATTTTTAACGTCAGACTTCACTTTTGATTTATTCGGAAAATATTCGTGAAATTTATAATTAAGATAAAAATTGTTTAACAGAGGTTAAGAGAATGTGTATACAATTTTAGTAGTTGAATCTTACTCAGGATTCCAAATTTATTCATTAATAAAAAGAGATTTCTCAAATTTTGACTAAAATAATTTATGGATATCATAATTTGACTCTTTAATTTATTAACTGCAAATTAAGTCAGAAAAACAAGCATTAATTTTAATATCTCAATTAAAGTTGATCTAACATAACTTAAATGTATTATTTATGCAAATTAATTAAATATTCTAAACATTAATTTTTGTAAGTTAATAATAAAATCAATTAATATTATTTAACCTTTGATATTTTATAATCAATATAATGTTTAAACAAAAGTTCAAAATAATGGTTTTATATACTTTTAGATTATTTTGGATTTAGATTTTATATTGGATTTTTTAACACGATATATACGATATAAACAAATAAATATATAATAAAAGGAAAAGAATTTTCTGCTATTACTACAATCAATATATTAAAGTGTTCATTTTAAAAAAGTTATGAATCCCACTAACATGTAATATTTCTTCTAACTTAATTTTAATTACTTAATTTAAAGTTTTCTGAAATGTTTTAGCTGTTTGAATCTGTGCTTAATCAGTAAAAAATTCAAGACGGAAAACATTAACGGCAAAAATCCATGTATTAGTTCTGTACAATAAAATCTATAAAGAACTTGGCGAAATTAAATGACCTCTAAGGTTTACAAAATTTCAAGGTTATACAGAGTTGAAAAATGAAATAAACATTAGACCCATGATACTTAGAAAAGTACAATTTAATATTTCATGATTATTAAAGACAATAATTTTAGAGAATATATATTTTTTGTGTAATTAAGAATTAATTAAAAGAATGCATAAATGATATTTCTAAATATTAAATGCATATTTTCATATTACTGGGTCAGTCAATAAGTTTTGTCGTTTGATTAGAAAAATAAAATTTTATTTATTTTAATACATTTTATTATTCAGTATATTCTTCCAGAAACACGACACACTTATTTTAACATTCTCTAATTTATTGATTCCATCCATGTAGTGATTTTCCGGAAGGTCTTCAAAATAGTCATCTACGGTTACCATTACCTCTTCGCTTGATGAAAAATACTTTCCACGCATGACTTTTTAATGTATGAAAAGAGCCAGAAGTCGGAGTGAGCTAAAGCTGGTGAATAACTGGATTTTTGCAAAAATTCGTACTTCAAATCAATGATTCTCGCTATGGTTTTTTGAGCTATGTAAGCGGGTGCATTGCCTTGATGGAAAAATGATTTTTTTCTTCTGTAAACCGTATTTTATTTTTCACGAATTTTATCGTCCAATTGATCCGAAATGTTTCACTAATATTCAGAATTAAATGTTTTTCCAGTTTGAAGGTAATCAAACTTTTTAGACGTCCTTCATGTGGTTCGTTTGCAAAGCATTTACGTCACGTTTAAATTCAGAAACCCATCTTTCTAATATTCTAATTGAAGATGGAGAGTCTTATGTACTTTTAACAGCCTTCAATGAATTTATTTAGGTTCTAAACCTTCTACAATAAGAGTTTTATCACCGAACGATATTCAAGGTTTTCCATATTAAAAAATTTCATTTATCTTATAAATATAGAAAGAATTGACAAAGTTAGATTTTTTGATTCAAAATAAAATTTAAACTCATTCACATTAAATGATTTTTCTTTTAAATTTTTCTTTATAACTTTTTAAAGTAAAATTTTAGTACCAAGTGTTTTAAAATCAATTTTAATATATTAAAATATTTGTTTTTAATATATATGTTTTCAACATATTTTTAAAAAATTGTATCATTTCCAGGTTGATAAAAAAAAGATGATTCTATATTTGAAGATTAAATTGACTTAATTATTGCGATTACCGTTACAATATTTAAGCAGGTTGTAAATATTATAAAAAGTGCCTCATTATGTAAAATTAAATAAACCGAGTTTATTTTATATAAATTTATTTATTTTGAATTAAATTAAATGATAAATGATATTTTATAAAAATTTATATTTGAAAATAAAAACGTCACATTATATTAATTTATTGAAAAAGCTTTTTTGTTTAAATAACGACAGAATTTGGTGTGTTTTAGGAAAAAACATTATTCAAAAAATGTCTCACATTGTTAACCGAATACGGTTAATAACGAAAATAATATAATATAATATTTAGTAATATTATGTACATAAATTACTATTTATTAACATTGTTCTTTAAATTAAATAATTTTTAAATAAAAGAATAAATTTAATAAGTTGTTTAATAACAACTTAATGAGAATATTACCAACAAATATTACATTTCTGAGTTTTTGAAGCTTAGATATTAGAGAATCAGAAAATTATTTTAATATTAACATTTATTGCAATTAAATTCAGAATATTATAATGATAAAATAAATAACGACCAATGAAAAAATAAAAGTAAAAATTAATTAAAATACTTGCTTGAAATTATTATTTAAAATTAAAAGGAAATTTAGATAATAGAAACACTCATTTAGCACATCAAATACAATGTAATTTAATAATATTCTAAAAATCTCTACTCAATTGAAGTGAGTTCAACTATATTATATATAATATAATTAGCATAACTGCAATTGTTTTGGACAAGTATTGCATAATTAAGACCTTCCTTTTTCATTGTTATGATGTCACATAATGATTATTGAATTGTTGTTCTATTCATTCCTTCTATCACTAATATTTGAAGTAGATGTCATTTTCAAAGAAAGATAGAAGATAGGGTTGTCTAATCAGACTGTCACTAATTATATGCATTATGTCATTTTTTATGCTTATCTGATAGTATCAGAAAGTGTTGCTTTGCAATTTCTGATTAAGAGTTTAAAAGATTTCTGCTACCATTAAGCAGTAAGTGAAGAAGAAAGATTTTTACTTGATTCATCAAACAATATGTTATTGTTATTTCAGTTTCCAAAAAAAATTATAACATTGAAAAATATTCTCACTTATAATTTCCTTTTGTACTCAAACATTTACAGAGTGTATTTAATCAATAAAAAATGAGAGGGAAAATTTATTTATTTTTTTACCATCAAAGTAATTAAAAATGTACCATTAAAAATCGACTGATTATTAAATGTTCACACTGAATTATTTATTAATACATTAATATATAAAAGTATTCTCATTTGAAAAATTAACAAATTCAAATTTACACATTTCTCTTTTATAATATCGTTTTAAAAGATAAATTGTCAGGCAAAATGTTAAAATGGAGAAAGTTATAAGAACAGCCACAACGATGGTCAATGTGGTTTCTCGGGTTTTTTGATTATGATCTATTTCCCAAACACCCATATTGCCCTTTGTTAGCACCTCTCCATTTTTCGATTTAAATATGGAAATTTCTGTGGTATTCGGATTAAAGTTAAGCTGAAAAAGAATAATCAATAAATTAAACTAATTGGTCAATGCCTTTTCATTATGAAAATATAATATTGCCCAATACCTCAATAAAAGGAGGTTTGCGTAACTTAGGTGTGGAACCCAGAGAAAATCTGTTAGTTTCTGTGCAATAAGAAATTTGACACCCTCTATCAAGTGTGACTATATGGGACACGTATCCATCAGCACATTTTTTGGACCAGGTAGATTGAGTATTATTTTCTGTAGCATCATATGCTAAAGGATTTCCAACGTTACAACTATTAAATTATATTATATTAAGTTTATCTTACTTTATTTGTTTTTATGAGATATTAAGTTGAAAATTTTTATTTGATCAAATTTTAAAATGTTAATAATGATCTCAATGATAGGTCAACTTGGAAATTATATATAAAATACAAAATTTATCAAAAAATCATATCAAAATTAATATATAATGGAACTAGAAATACAAAAATATTATTGTCACATGAAATGCCTATATATTTATATTATAAACATAAAACAAAAAATCTTTTTAAACGATGAAACACTTTCAAAGTTTGGCATTGTCTTAAGACTAACAATGAATATTTTATCAAGATACCGAACGGCTTGACTTAATTTAATTCCATCTCGGTCATTAATCAACATTTTCAATGATACTTCTGCAAATTTCACATACCACTGTTAATTTCCTTCATTAGCAATATCTTAATCGAATTAATGTTTTCAACAACCTCCGAAGCTGCGTATCGTATTTTCCATTCGTACGCGTAAATTTTGTAAATTTCTTTGTTAATTTGTGCGCCATTCGTGATGTTTTCTAAGAATTTATTGAATTAATATACAATATATATACATATAATTTTTGATGTTGATATATATATTTAATAATTTTTAAAAAAAGGGTTTTAAAATGTAAGAAAATTAATTTTTCTAGTTTTATCATAAAAGATTGTAAAACATTTGCAAAATACACTATTGAAATGGGACATTTCATATGAAAACAACTAATGTATAGATGGAATTATTAAGAAATATATTGTTCAGAGTAATACTTGGAATTTCTAATAATTTATACTCGTCAAGAATTCATCAACGAAAATTTCGAGAATAAAGTTATGAATGAAAATGTAAAATAAATTTAGAATACAATTTTCCTTATAGTTTGTGTCATGTCTCTGTGAGCTGTGAGAAAAATCAGTGGTAAACTATAACCTCAAACTAAATGTCAATTGTAAATTTTTCTGTAAAAGATCTGTAAAATAATGTTACTTTAAAGGAGCCAGATAACCCGTAAGATATGTTCAATTGTTTGGATATCTAAGTCCAGTTTTTTCTCTTCGAGAAGACTAAAGATATAAAAATAAGCGAGGTCCGCTGTATTCTGGTTATATACCTTCAACATGTTCAGTTGTTCGATCAAAATAAAGAAAACATAATGTGATATAATTACTTTAAAATAATTTTTGGGACTTTGATAAATTAGGATATTAAATGGTGACCGAATACTTGGTTTTGAAAGTAAAGGATTTAAAGAAATAAAATTTAATTTAATTAAATTAATAAATGTTAGATTAAGGCAATTGGATATGTGATTAATATCAAATGAGATACGTTGATTTGTACCCTCATAGATTAATTATTAATTTGGAACTTTTTCCAAAATGATTGCTCCTTTTAATAATTCGAAGGGGATATGAAGAGGAAAAGTAGAACATAGATTGTTTTAACTTAAAGCAAGTTTCGAATTGATTTTAGTGAGAGTCCATTTTTATAATATGTTAGGTAAGTGTTCAGATTTTTTATACTATGATGGCACTTTTAATAAGTTTTATGGTTCTCATAGTAAATTGGCACTTGGGTATTTTCTGAATTTAAAAAAGCTCAATTAATATAAAGGCATATTTCCTTCTTTAAATTCAATACATTTACCATTCAATTAATTTCATAATTAATAATTAGGGTTACTGGAAAAACTGTAATAGGAAATGATAAAAATGTGAAACGACGAAATACCTGTAGAATCCACCAAAATTAATTGCATATTGATTATTTGAATCTGAATCTGCAGTAACACATATTTTAATATTAATACCAAATTTAAGTGGAAAATAGTTAGGCGGGCAAAAGTTCATAAATTGAGAAAGGAACCCTCCAAATTGATAACCGTTGTAATTAGTTCTTGATTTAACTGGATAGCACCAGAACGTTTCAAAATGAGAACAACTAGTCTGGCATTTTTTCCAAAACACCCAATGATTTTGACAATATTCTTTACAACGATTTAGACTAGTGTGCAATTTAACGGAATTATATCCTCTGGGACAACTAAACGATCCAGTCAATGGATTTAGTTGAACTAATTTAAAGCATTGATCTGAAGGCCCAGTACATGTCTGATAAACACCTCCAAGAGTAAAATTCACGACTGGAGATCCGCAATACTTTCCATCGATATTAGCATCTGGATTGAAATTTGGTGAGTACATATCCATGCAACCTTTGAAAATAAATCTTTTTTACACTATTATTCAATTATTAAATTCCATATGAAATAACTTTCGAAAATTTGTTTCGATGTAAAGGTAAAATGTTCAATATTTTATTTTTATTATTTTTTAGGATCAGTATAAAGGTTTTAAATAGTGAAACTTTATTCTATATGTTTGGATTGTCCCAGGACAAGGGTTTAGTAATAATAATAATTATTATTATTATATTTTAATATTTTAATTAAAATATTTTATAAAATATCTCAGAAGTTTTAACTCATTAAATCAATTAAGTCTTTAATGGGATTTTTCTGCGCTGTGGCAAAAAATAGCATAATGAGATTCATTTGAATTTTATGATCTTACAATATTTACCAATAACTTGAAGCAGTTAGTGTAAATATAAAATATTATACTAGAGCCAGTCGAAAAGTTTCGGGAATGAAGTATATGAAAGGGTTTAGTAAAAAATTAATCATAAAATACTTTTTATAATACTATTAGGTTGAGACATAATGTTTTACCGAAAAAATGAAATAAGTTAAAATCGAAAATTTTATTTTTTAATAAAACATTCATCAGTTATATAATCATAATTGTTCTCGAAAATCATTTGCCATCTCTGAAACAGTTTCATGATTCCATCCTGGTAGAACTTTTGGGATTTTGATTCAAAGAACTGAGACACTGCAGTTTTACAACCTTCAAAGAAATCACACAGCTTCCCATTAAGAGAGTTCTGCAGCGATCGAAACAGATAATAATCCGAAGGTGTTATGTCTGGAGAATATGGAGGGTGTATAAGAAGATCCCATCTAAAGTCACTCAGAAGATTTTTAACGAATTAAGTCCAATATTTCGATCTTTCTGATAGGTTTTTGATTACTCTATGGATGTCTGAATTGGATTATCTCTCAGATATCTTTGAAAAGCTGAATGGGCTAAACTTAAGTTTGCAAGGTCTAGAAAAAACCTATTTTTGACACCGTCTGCCATCAATGTGTTTTTCAGAAAAATTGATATGTGGATTACGATAGGCATTGGAAACATTTCAGCTCGTTTCCAGAATTTCAGAACAGTTAGTTGCCAAATTCTAATGTTTGTATTCAAGTCTACAAATTAGCTGTTATGCATCTAATGGAGCTAAAGGATCAGATGAACAAATACTTTAAAGAAGTAATGAAGACTTTTGAAAAATGTGCTGGATGGTTTCACCCTTCTTCCTGAATGATGATGTTTTACTTACAGCATCAAATGACGGTGCTTTGACGGAACAACTTTTAGATGTCTGAAAATGTGGCTCTCAAAGTAAAATTTCTTCTACTATCTTCATCAAAATTTTTATTTTAGTATTTGTAGCAAGCGAATATTGGGACAAACAATGACTTTTGTTATTTTTTGCTTCTACCTGGTCTTGTGAATCTGCATTTTCTGCAAGGACTCAATGAAGTCAAAGTTTAGGAAAAGACTTTTTTCCGAGAATTATCTGTGTTTATATCTTTGTCCTGAAATCTTTTGTCCACCCGAGAACCACTGTCAGTGAATCCATTAGCCTAATCTGTCGAAAATCCTTATGTCGGAATTTTATCAAAAAAGAAATTTTTCAAAATTCATTATTATTAATTAACAATTATTATTATTATTATTAT
>JBBMKC010244626.1:0-10682 GCA_037834085.1 Bipalium vagum
TTTAACAAAATTAAAAGCAATAACAGCATTAATCTTAATATTAATATAATTATTAAAAAGGCTTGGAAAAGGCAATAAATGTCAGTGCTGCTGATAGTGATACTTCGAAGGGGTCCGAGTCGAATTGGTGAAAAGACTTTCTGAGACTTCATTTATAGCCATAGGACAAAAATAATTAATAATTAATGATAATTATCAAGTCGACCGCTCAAGACTTCGTTGAAGATCTTCCCTGATCCTACGGGCAATAACTGAGCGTCGAAAGGTAATTCTTTTTTCGCGTTTCCGCCTGCTATCAGCCCGGGGATCTTTCGTAAATTCGCAGCTCCGATTGCCGAGCTGACCCCTTTGGAGGACCTGGGGCTGATCTTTTCTGGGAACCTTCCTGCTATTACCTCCGTCCTCCGCTATCAGTCGTTGAAATCACTTTTGGTCACCTTCACTGAGTCTGGGCAAATTCGCTGAGCTCTGAATACGCTTTTCAGCCTGACCCCCCGGGCAAGCCAAGATCGTGAGCCTGATAAGGCCAGATCCTCCAAATGATAGGCGCTCGGAAGTGAAATTGTTTTCAGGAAGGCTCCTTCATTTGTAATAATTATTTTTTCTCTAATAATAATAGTAATAATAATAAGTAATAATAATAATAATAATAATAAGAAAAAATAAGAAAAAAAATTATTATTATTTCTTATCATATTCATATTGATATTGCACAGTAAGAAATGGAGAGGGAGGCAAATGAAACGAACAAGATAAAAATAAACTGGTAAAAGTAATAATAATAATAATAGTAATAATAATAATGTGCGCGATAAATGGTCGCGGGGTAGTGATAATGGTAATATTTTGCTAATTGCATTGGTACTGCCCATTATCAGCCGGGGGGGGGGGGGGAGAGTAGGTTGGGCCGCGCTGGTGGGCCGCACTAATGGGGATGCATTAGGGGAATTGCCACGGCCGAGGAAGCGTGGGGAAATGAAATTAAAATAATTACCGAAATAACTGTTTTCATTAGCCGCGCGAGGCGTGGCGGCGCAGGGCGAGGTATCACCACCATTTATCAGTCAAGGACGGGACAGCGACTCATAGAGCGCAACGGCCGAGCAGAGCGCGACCTGCCACCGTGCCCGGAACGTAATTGCCCTCATAATTGATAATTATTCCATTATCCACATTGGTCTGAGCGGTGCTAATCGAATTAGCTAGCCCCACTCGCCCCGGCTCGTTGCACTTGCGAGACCAGGCCAACGTTGAACGTATGAAGGAACGCCTCTCTCCAATGTCCAAGAAGTTCTCCTTCCTTGTTATCTTGGTGTGCACGGACCCCTTCACATGATCTCAGGAGTCGCCAACTTAACAAGTTCAACTGTCAGGGCTGACTGAACTAGGTCCAAAAAAAAAGAGCCAAACATTTTTGGAATTGCGAGTTGATCTTTGTTGACCCTTCAAGCTTTTGTTTGTTTGTCCCTTTGTCTTCCGAACATTTCTTTGACCTTCTCTCTCGGAGTGTACGACAAAGACCTTGGCCATGGCGAGCGGGGATGTTACGGTGAACCGATTGAATTAGCTCAAACTGCTGTGGCCCTCGTCCCAGACTTCGTTGTCAGGCAAATGAAGACTGGGAGGATGACAGCTCTCTGCAACATCAAAAGAAGAAAAGAGCGAGGTGGGAATCGGAAGGAAAGAGCAAGACAAGAAGTAGGAAGCAATTTCCACTGCTGTCGTCCTGGAATAAAACCAATTAGCGCTTGTCAAATCCTCAGACTCTCAGTCCAGGAAGTTGTCGTTGTCGTTGTCGTTGACGTTGTGGTGGCGTTGGCCTTGCTCTTCTTTCTCCATGTGAAAAGCACCTAAAACCGTCAAAGCCTAACAGGAATTTTATTTCAACCTTATTAATAATAATAATATTATTTTAATTATTATTATCATTTTTAATATTATTATTGTCATTGGTTAAGATTAAATATAAGACACTTTTTAAAATATAAAGCACTTACCTGTCAATCCCACTGTTGATCATTGAGAAAGCTTTGTGGATCTCCAACCCGGTGCGCCTACACAATTGGTTGAAACTTTGTGGATGATATTGGACCAATCGGAGTGGTTCTCACTCCCTGAAAAGTGACATCGATAAAGCAAACATAAAGACTCGGACATTGTGATTTAATAATAATTATAATATTATTATAATCAATGGTAAGGGTAAATATTAGCCACTTTTTAGAATTTGTGTATTCAACCAATTGTGTACGGGCACCCGGTTGAGGATCCTCAACGTTTTCTGAATGATTAACAGGTAAGTGTCTTATACTTCAAGTATTTAACCTTAACCTTATCATTATTATTAATTATTATCATCATTATTATTAATTATTATCATTATTTTCATAATATCATACTACTACTACTACTAATTATTATTATTATTAACGAACCAATATATATATATATATACTTTTTCTTATCATTTTCAGTCTTGTTCGCGGTCGTTTCATTTTCCAGTGGTCTCTATGAGGATGTGGCCGACTCAGGGTACGTTTGTTACTGATTTAACAAAATTCATATCCTTTGTTCACATAATTTTTGACTGGAATCTCTTTTATCTTGTTTCTTCTATGTTCCGGAAGACTTTGTTTAAGTATTTTGAAAATAAATGAAATCTTGAGTGGAACAAGTCTCAAGTTATAGCCTTGTGTTCAAGATTTATCTCCAATTTGGTCTCAATTTTGTTGGGGGTCAGGTGGCGCAATGTTACCTAATAACTCTGCCAACTGTAACAGCTGATTGTGTAACAGTGGCCTGATATTTTTGAAATGGTAATGTACACGTTTCTCCTGCTTAAAGTGATCTTTGTGAGCTGAAAATATTAATCGATTGCTTTAATAAATCAATTTCATTCAAAATTGATTTATCTGAAGGCGCATCATTGTGAAATATGAGTTCTTACGAGTCGCAACAAGATTGTTAACCAACCGAAACATAAATGGTGCATTTGGCTGCAGTGTTACTCAACGGCATACAATATCAAATGGGTTCACCAAATTTCGTACAGATGACCTTGACCTTACCAATGCGCCACGTTATTGTCCAGAGTCAAAGAATGACGCATTAAAGATCACCGTTGAGACTAATTCATCCCAGAGTACCCCGAACTGTCGCTGAAGTTTAGAGTCAGCAAACACACAATGTTAAATCATTTAGCTCAAATAAAAAAAGTGAAAAAGTTGAATAAATGGGTTCCACTTGAACTCGTGAATTCATATTTGCACGATCAATCAGTTCAAGGTTCTGTGGCTCTTCATCTTCTCCGGAATCTTAACATTTGCTAAAGATCAATGACCACTCCTTTGTAAATCAATCGCATATGAATTAAAATCACTCGTGAAATCACAAGGCTTCCAATGAGAGTCTCATAAAATACATAATAAATTATAATACATAATAATAATATTATTAATAATATATCATATTTGTGATGTTCTTTGTTTTGAATTTTTTTTATTAGTTTTATACTTTCTGAATTTTTATAATTATTTTCAGAGTCGCGGAGAACAAATTGAGGTAATTAATCAGATATCTTAATTAATTATAGTTTTTTTAATTTTTTAAAGAAAATTAATAATGATAATTTATAAAAATAATAAATCATAATAATTATAATAGTAAAAATAAAAATAAAATAAAATTAATAAAAAAATAATTAAACTAATAATAATAATAATAATAATAATAATTAATAATAATAATAATAATAGATGTACAACTATGACTCCGGCTTTTTTTAATAAGAAAACAAAGACATTTATTACAAATTTTAGTTAAAAACATTTATTGAAAATATATTCCATTGGAAGCTACAACCTTTGCCCACCTTTCAGTTAACGATTGAATTCCATGAAAGAAAAACTCTGGCTCTTTTGATGAAATCCAGCTGTCAATTCAATTATTGAGGTCTTCAAGGGTACTGAATCGCTCTCCGGAAAGTGCTGATTGCAAAGAGCGGAACAAATGGTAATTCGAAGGAGCGATGTGTGATGAACAGGACGGGTGAGGTACTTTGTACTTCTAAGTAATTATTTACAAGTGAATTAACGTGTGGTCTTGCGTCATCATATTGTAAAATTATCTTTTCGTGTCTAGTCATCCATTCCGGTGGTTTTCCATTCATGGCTTGCTTCAAACGAATTAATTGTGATCGATAAAGTTCACTAGTTAGTGTTTAAGAAGATTTTAAAAATTCATAATACATCACTTCTTTCTGATCCCACCAGATACACAACATAACTTTCAAACCGTGGAAATTTTGTTTCGGTGTTGATGGATCGGGTTCACCTGGCATCACCCAAGCAGCTTTGCGTTTTGGATTGTCATAAAGAATCCATTTTTCGTCTCCTGGGATAATTCGATACAAAAAACTTTTCCTTTTTTGTCTCTGAAGAAGGACATCACAAATTGTTTTCGCCGTTCAATGCATCTTTCTGTCAATTCTTCTTGGGATCCAAATTCCTAATTTTTGAATAATTCCTAAAGCTGCCAGTCGTTTTGAAATGCATTGCTGAGTCAAATTTAATGCGACAGCCAGATGAGATTGTGTTTGGCATGGGTCATCGTCCAACAGCCTTCTCAAATCTCTATCTTCACATTGTTTTTGTGGCCTCCCATGTTCCTTTTCGTTTGAATCATATTGCCATTTCTAAAACGGCAAAACCAATCTTTACATGTGGTCATCAAAGGTGCATGTTCTTTATAGGTATCTCGAAGCAAGGGGTACGTTTCAGCTGCAGTTTTCTTGTCAATAGAGTAATGTAGAATTACTTACGCAAATTTCGCTTATTTGGGATGAGTATTGACATTTTGAATCGCTATAATATTTAAACAAGGAATATTAAAACAACTGTCTCGTGATATTATTGATTATATGATATTTTTGTCAATATAAATCAATTCAATTCAGATATATATGCAAACAAAATTTTATTATCATTTTATAAAAAAGCCGGAGTCCCTTACCTGAAATTTCATTTTCGGCACCATGAAATTCCTCATTTCTCTAAGATTTACTTCGTCAACTGAGATTATCGTCCAAACATGCGCCGACCTTGACTTGGCTCTTTTCCTCCAAAGATTTATGTTTCAATTAGACTTTGGGGGTGCTGTAATATTCAGAAAGGCTAAGTAGAAAGAATCCACGAGAAACGCTTTTTGAAATATGATAATGATAATAAAGAAAACCATTCATTTCTCCAACATTCCTTATTGAGGATGTTTCTCCTTCTTTGTAATATGTCATTTTCCCGGGAATATTTCATTTGTTTTCTTTTGGAATGGTGACAAAATGATTGCACAATTCGTTTTGATAACAAAACACAATGAAACAATGTTCGACAAGGTCACATAAAATCGCTTGATTAATGTGATCTTTATTATGCTAGAGCAAATACGTCCAACGATGGGGTACATCGGTGATGCCCTCGTTACAGAAGGTCATTGGTCTGCTGACAAAAAAGTCTCCAACTTTGAAATTGTCATCATATGTGAATGTTTTCAAATCCAAGAAGTTGGCAGTGTAATTCAGCATTGGCACTTTGAATGCATCCCAGCACTTCCCATTGAATTATACCTTTGATAGGCCACCAAATACAAAACATTAATTTCCTTGATGCCTGTCGGCCTTCTGGCCAGTTTGTGGGCTTGCACCTTGTCCACTAATCCTCTGCTTACCATATAAGGAAACATACACTACTTTTCATCTGCTGTGACCATTTTGCTTAGACACTCATAACAGCATTTTTCCTCCACAGTAATTTCATAAATGCGTCCATGCGACATTGACGGTCGATGTCTGTCAGTTGACGTGGTGCTTTCCACCTTCTTAACGTCCTTCAAATGATCTTATCGGGCAGAATCACGGACACCAAACTTTTTAGGAAGCTCGCATGATGTGATAAGTGTGACTTTGTGACAACAGAGGCACACAAAAGGTCTTTGTCAATGAATGACAAGTGACCCTCTATCGGGTTTTTTCGATAACAAACATTACAGAACTTCCTAAACCAATTATTTGCAATCCGGCGACAAACGGTATCCTTTCCAAAGGCTTCCTTGTGATTGACCAGGATCTGGACTCGATTGAAACCGTACAGCACCAATATACGTTCGTCTTCATGCGAGATATTGATTTTGTCGATCATCATCATATTGAAAATGTGCTTAAACATAGTGAATATTGAACACTATTGAATATATTGAACACATCAAAATATTACTTATACTTATGTAGAAATCAATAAATACTTCATGGAACCCAGCAAATATGTATTGAGCATTCACTTTGTTTCCAAACCAAAACATCTTGTGCGGTCTGACAATTGGAGTGCGTCCCAAGATCTTTTTATTCTTCAAGGATTGGATAAAGGCAAAATTTATTTTTATACGTCTTCTTTATCTTATGAAAGATTTAGAACCATTGCGGAAGATTTGAACTTATCTTTATTGTTCTCCTTTCGCACTTGTCTCAGGGAGTGGATCTAAAAAATGAATTTTTAATGAATTTTTAACCAATTAAAATTGTCTTAATAATTAAATTAACATTTCCATAAATAATATCTTCCTCTTTCATTTTCTCCCACCTTTTCCTTCGGGAATATTTATCCAAACATTTTCCATTTCAGAAATATTTACAAAGAGTTTCTGAAGATGAACAAAAAGATGAAGATGAAGAAGTGGTACCCAGTGAAGGAGTACAATGGCGGCATTGTGGAAATCTGACAACGCCTTTGGAATATTGACAGTGAAATGAAATAAAAATGTTAAACTGTGTTTCGTTTTGATTGTCTTCTGACTTGAGATTTCGATCCATTACACAGTGGAACGATCTCGTGTACTTCCGCACGAGGAGTGACATCTTCTATAGAACTGATCCATTTGATTGCACCGATCCACAAAATTGCCTGGTGAGCAACTCAAGATGTTTCTCCTCACATAAAAAAACTTCTTTCTCAATTCTGGATCTTTAAAGTGTACCAATTGAAAAGCCATTGCATCAGTGTTCCAAGAAATTCTTTGGGTGCTAAAAATCTTTTCCTTGAACAGCCCAGATCAAACTTTTTATTCCTCTAAAGCTTTTCTCGTTCTTTTCCTTAGTTCAGACCGGATAAGTGGGCACACTGCTTTTACTGCGTCCACTTGTCCACGTGACGCTCGATTATGTGAGATCGATTTTCATTTCGCTTTCCGCCAAGTTCAATTCAAATATTGATTCGGAATTTGTATTTAGCTTTTCGATTTCTGTTAACGTTTTATCAATATTATCTCGGTACTTTTTTAATATCTCCGTTAAATAAAATTTGTAAAATAAAATCAAAAAATACTTTTGAGGTCGTTTGTTTACAGTTTTTTTTCTAAACATAAATTTCTTTTTCTTTTCTTTTTCTCCACGGAAGACACTTTGAAGTTTCCTGTCTATCTTTATCTAAACTCTGGTCCACAGTTCCGTGATTGTTTTCTCCAAAAACCAAATGGCGTACAGTATCTTTTGGAAGACTCTCTTCTCTGATCTCAAATGACAGAATCTTCGCTTCCTCAAATTAGCCCGTGTTACATTTTTTCAGTTTTTACCAATCTTGGTCCCCTTTTTAATTTTTGGGTTTTCTGTTTCGTGACATGTCACACAGTTTACGACTCGATCTGGTTTTTGATATTTTTTATGTGATGGATTGATGTGCTGACCGCAAAGCTTAACTTGTAAAAACTTTATATTTTTTTCATTTATTTTATTGTTTACAGCTGTTCCTCTTTTTAAATTTCGTTTCTAAGCAGGAGCCAAGATATCATTTATGAAAAGAGAGAAATATTCTTATTACCCTTACGGTTCCATAAACGTTTTAATCAGAATTTTAACAACATTTTCTCTACTAAAGGGTGAGCCAAAACGGACATTTGAAATGGGCTGTTATTTTTTCTCAGTAAAATCAAAGTGTTTACTTTTTGTTTACATTTTATTATCTTAATAAACAGAGACATTTAAGAATAAACAAATGATCGACAAGCCAGCGAATATATATTATAAAAATCATTAGGCGAATGGATCATGAAAAGCGACAACTGTTTGAAAATGCAATTTCATTTTTGGTCACCGCAATGCTCCTTCACGCAACGCGGTTGTAAATGTATTAGATAAATTTGAGTTATATAGGACAGTGTAACTCTTAGCCGCTGCCAATGAAAGTATTTCCAAAACTCCTTCACCTTCAATCTGTCGTCGGAATGAAGAAATGATTACTTTTTACTCAATCTCTACTTTCTCTATGCAGTTCCATACAACAGTTTGTCTGGTTTCACCTTTTCCTCACACTGGTCAACTATTGACAATGTGTTTCGCTTGAAAAACACCTGGTCAACGTTTCAAGTGATATCAAGTAAGCTTTTCTCAGGTAAAACTCGGAGGACTTGTTAAAATCAGTTTTTGAATGAATATAAATGAGACAGAATGTCACTGTCAATTAAAGTATTTCCAAAATTCCTTCTACCTCAATCCGTTGTCGGAATCAAGAAATATAAATTTCAAAAAGCTTCAACGAATGTTGACAAAAAATCTTTCACCAAAGTTCAAATGACACAATCATCATGGAAACCAGTCGACCTTGTCCACTGTGGGGGTTTCGTATGTTGATTTTGAAAAAAGGGAAAAGACTATCAATTTTCAAAAAATTCAACCTTAGCAATGAGACACATATCAACAGACTAAACTATCGAATTTGGAAATCGGTTGTGCATGAACATACGATGTATTCTGACCGGCTAAAGGAGTAATTTGATCTTAGTTTTCCGAAATTGCAAGTGGAAAAGCAGTATCAGTCAAATATCGTGGAATGAATACCAACCTCTTATGAGAGGAAATTGGTCACAGGACTATGTCTGACATACCACGATGCCAAGGATACTTGCTTTTATTGCAAAGAAAATGATCAAAAGAATCAACCTATGCTGCCAGAAATAAGGCATTTTTCGGAAGTCATTTTGTTTCATAAATAATCCCAATGCACGTGCCTTGAAAAAAAATAACAACATTTTCAATGTTTTAATAATAAATGCGTTTTATAAAAGATTTAGTGCCAGCCCTTTTGGGGACCCTCTGTAGCACGTAACCTTGTGAGATTAGTCAGTTTAAAATGCGCGTTTTTAAAAAAATAAACTCTTATGTTAAAGACAAAATCTTATATATTTCCACCAATGTCAATGATCTTTCACTATAGTGCACGAAGAGGACGAATGTCATTCTGGACTACTACCATTTCTAGATGTTATCATTAAAAAGGAGAAATATAATAATAAATTAAAGATCAATATATTTAGAAAAAAGACGGATACATGACTATATACGCCAAACAATAGTTTCTGTGAAGAAAGATATAAAAGTGGATTAATTAAAGGGTTAATTCATAGATTATGGTCTTTAACATCAGATTATAAAGAGATAGATAAGGAACTGGATATGGAACTGGAAAGGTTGAAAAAGAATGCATATCCAGATAGAAAGATAGAAAAGATAATCAATAGAAAAATTAGCAGATTAATAACTGATAAGAAAAATATAAAAAGAATAGTGAAAATAGAAAAGAAGAGTTCAGGAACGTACTAAAAGTACTCTTTCCAAAAGGATGTAGAACATTCAAGAACATAATAGAAAGAACTGTTGAGCTTGAAGATTTAAAAGTAATTTCAATGACAACAAAAACAAAAAGCTATTTAAAAATTAAAACACCAGCACTTGCAATATCGCAAGTTAATATCGTATATGAATTTAAATGTCATGGGTGTAATAGCCTATACATAGGGGAGATAAAGCATTACCTCAGAACACTTATTAGTGGACATTCGCAATTAAGCAGAAAGAGTAAATTGTTAGATCATTCTTTGAATTGTGTTGTGCGATAAGGCAAAGTTAACGCTGAAGAATTTCGATTACTCGGATTAATTAATTTTTAAATAAAAACTAATATTTATAAAAATAATAATAAATTTTACAAAATATTTAAATTAAGAATTAGACCGCCGTTTAGGTAATTAAGGTGTGTTGTTAAGTATGAATGACTGATAATAGTTCGAACATGTTTCATGATAATAAATTTTTGGAAAAAAATTATTCAAAATTATTGAAATCTGTCTATTTAAAAAAATTATGATATTCACAAGATTATATATATATAATATTATACGTTTCCCTATTTTTTGGTCTTTCTTTTTAAATAATGCATAATGGCTCCTTCACTTCTTCATATCTTGTTTGCTATCCATCGATTCGACTTGTCACATCCTTTATATGCATCGATCATGCCTTTTTTTTGACTCATTTACCTTACTTTTGGCATATTTCTGAAACATGTATTAAATTATTATATGTACAAAATTATTAATTTTTATAAAAGACTTGACATACTCTTAATGTTTCAAAAAAATTTATTAATTAGTTAAAAATTGATAAAAATATATAACTTTAAAATATGTGGGTAAATAAATATGTCAATATAAATTGGACAATTTTAACAAAATTGTATTTAATTTGATTTCACTTAATAACTTTACCTGTAATTTTTTTGAAAATTTTACTCAGATATAGTATTTATATAAAACCATTAATAAAATATAAATTACCATTTAAAAATTAAATAAAATTAAATTTG
>JBBMKC010244637.1:0-10681 GCA_037834085.1 Bipalium vagum
ATTATTATTATTATTATTATTATTATTATTATTATTATTATTATTATTATTATTATTATTATTATTATCATTATTACATTATTTTGGATAGTTATGAAAGCTCAAACAATTATTTTAATTACAAATAAGGTTTATTTATAAAATTATTATAAAATGAATATAATAAGAATTTCAATATTTTTTTATATTCTTTACCAATAGTTATTCAATAAATTTATTTTTCCTTCAACCCATTCATAGATTTTATAGACTCACTTTTACATGAATCCAAACCTGTTATTTTTTCTTCAAACTTTTGTACCGGATAATATTTTTTAAATTATCAATATCTCAAATAAAATGTTAATATTTGTTTTCATTCTCAGGGTCAATCTTCAATCGATACGCCAACGCCCAGTAGTGCCTCATCCGTATTATTGACCGGTAAACAGATGACTACATGTTCCCATTGTACAATTCCATGTGACTGTATTAAATCTTCGGCTTCTTTGGGTCTAAGTTATCCAGATCCAGTTTCATTCTTTGTTAAAGATGATGAAGTAGATTCAGAAGCCAGTTTTTCAATGAATCGAGACAATATAGATAACGACAGAAATACTTTCCTAGAAAAGGGATCTGGAATGTCCTGTAAGAATTATCGATTTTTCCAATAATAACCTCAATGATGATTTTCTCACATGACTCCACAACCCTTTATCCTTTTATTGGTTTTGTTTCAGTAACTTTTGGTAGCGTTTTCATTTGATCAATGGTGATCGATTTTTAATTTCAAAGTGTTTTTCTTTGTTATCAATTGGAATCATCTATATATATCAATATTATTTCTATATTTAAACAGTTTGTAGCAAAATCTATCATTCAACTCATACTTTTTAAAGTTTTCGTTTTAATGTTGATTTATTAATTTTTAAAAATCTTATTATCACTTTCATTCTTCTAAATCTTTGTTTAATTATATTATTATTTCGAAGGTTTTTAATCTTTTACATTCTATGTCCTGTTTTCATCATCTTGCTTCCCTTTCATGCGAATTTTATCTGTCTTATTTATGCATTTTCGAACTGACTCGTAAATTTTGTTTTTATCGACTTTTTATTAATTGTTGAAATATGAGACCGTTCAATGCTCTGTCTACTCCCAATCATGGCTAAATTAATTTTTTTAATGGTATATAACAAAATTTTTCTAATATTGTTTTCGTTGCTTTATTTATATTTTATTCAATAAAGAACGTGGGAAAATGAAATTCCTTTGAAACCGGAGTCACGTATTAAAAAGAGGCCCTGATACCTTTATGAATCCTCTTTATAAAATTCGCATTAAATTGTTGACTTTTACTTGGCTAATTAAATTTAAAAAAAAAATTATTATTAATTATTATTATTAAATAAAAATAAAATTTTATAGATGTACCTTGTTGGTTGAAGAGTCTAAGATTGCATAAGTATGCCGGATTATTTCAACAGTTAAATTACGATGAAATGTTGTCAATAACGGACGAATGGCTTGAATCTAAAGTAATTTTAAAGTTTAATATTTAATATAACTAAAAACGATTTTTAACTCTAACATTATTATTTGAGATAAATTCCTTTAAAGTGATCAATTTATTAATAATAATAATAATAATAAAATTTATTATTTAAAGTTTATTTATCAGTTTTTTATATTATTATTATTATTATTATTATTATTATTATTATTATTATTATTATTATTATTATTATTATTATTATTATTATAACTATCATTATTATTTGAGAAAATTCTAGAATGAATTGTAAATCTACTTAGTATAAGTCGGTGCCTGGATCTCGTTCACTGTTATAATTATATCGTCATTGTCATTCATAATTTCGATATATAATAGTTAATGCTGTAGGAAAAGGGCACATTTTACATGGCCTCCAGCTGATCCATGTCTATGTTGTGATCATCGTTGTCGTCGTCGCTGTTGTTGTTATTATTATTGTACTATCATCATTAAGTGATTTCTGCTCATCTTAATCATCATTTTATCATTAATATTATAAAGCTAAAAGCTGTCAGGTTTGATACATAAAGACTTTCTCTGTCCGGGATGATCCATGTCTCTAATTGGGCATGCGTACTGCTCACATGTTTAGCTGCTTCCATGTTTGTCTTTGGTTCAGCAACAGACACTTTTATCAATGTTTTTCTTGTTAACTTTTTGTGTCCTCCTTGTTACATGTTTTTGATAAACATTAGATTTTAATTTACATTATTGATTTCATTGATTATATTATATTGATTTATTTTATATTTCTCTAAATTTCACAACATAATCGATTATTAATTAATCTATGGATTTTCATTGAACCATGTTTCATTTTTCCATTCATCATCCATCGATTGTACAAAATAATTTGTTGCATTGTATTTGTCGTCTGTTTGTAGAATGTAACAAAGGGAGCCAGAAATAAAATTTTGGTCAACATTCAAAAACTGGAGATTCGTCAGTCTACTTTACGCCAAATTGAAGCGGAGCTGGTTTCATCAGGCAGCTTGTCGGCCTTACGGACTTGTATCAATGAAATAAGGCACATTTTGATGACTCCAATCAGACCGTTTTGTGACGAAGAATACGGCTATGTTGTGTCATCATTAACCGGAGCAGACAGTCCACCAAATTCGATCAACGGAAACATTATGCAAGGAGATCTACCGAATCAAATCGTTCGGTGCTTGAGTAAAGGTAGGCAGGTTATCCAGTCCTGATTTTTGACTGATCTGAAAATTTTCTAATCCAGTTTGCTCCCAGCTTCTCGTCAGCAAGAAAATCGATGAAGACAGTTATCACATTTTTCTACAGATTTTAGAAATTATCATTGACCACGAGGTACTCCTGTCATATTCATTTATTCACCAGTATCATTATTATTATTATTTGTTAATAATTTTTCCCATTTAAAAATATTTTTTTTACACTGGGGATGAATACTTTTCAAATTCATTTAATGACAGACTTATTTGGTTCAAAAAGATTCACTTGGCTTAATAAAAAATTACCTCTTCCATTTACCTCTTCTTTAATTAAGGTGATTCGTAAGTAATTTCGTTTATTATTTAAAATAATAACAACAAAAACAAAATTATATTATGTTTGAATCAGGTTTTAGGCCATGTATCTGCTAGTTGTTGGATCCCTTGTTGGTACCATTCCTTGTCTTTGCACCGTTTCGATCTCGTCCAAGTTATTGAATCTATTTTTTCGGAACAAATGTTCCATTGATCGAAAAAAATGGTAATCCTATGGGGCAAGATCGGGACTGTATGCTGGATGTGGTAACAGTTCAATAGATTCAAATTCTCGGATTTTTAGGTCGTTTTCATAGCAGTGTGCAGTTCTCTTGCATTATCTTGCTGTAAGACTACCCGCTTTCGATTAATCAATGCCGAATACTTCAGCTTTAATTTTTGAATCATTCGATCCAATTGAGCACAATTTAGGTCTGTCACCAAGTGGTATACTATTTTGAATCAATTCGAAGTGAATCATGCCTTCAAAATTGTACCAAACACACCATAATGTCTTTTGTGAGAATCAGTCTCTTTTTGGAACAGCTTCTGCCACTTTAACAAGGTCCAACAACTGATTATATTTGTGAGGATTGGTAAAATATATCCGCTTTTCATCAGAAGTTACAATTTTTATATTAAACGTATTAAAAGCTGCTGGAAAATCTGCGGGATGATCGTTCATTAGACAAATTGTAACTTTTGTGAAGACATATTGGTGTTTTAAATAAAACCTTATTATTTTCCTTTCTACTTTTTACTAGGGTAAAAATCAGTAAACAATGGAATACACATTTCTTTTAATTTAGAATCATAAGTGTTAATTTAGTTGGAGAAAAAAGATCTTTTTGAAATGTTAATATATTTTCCAAATTTTGTGTAAAAGTATTTTGGTCTGTGAATTTTGAGGTTGGTTATTATTTTTATAAATTTATTTATTTTATTATTGAATTAAGGTAATATTAAATAAGAGTTGTAATGATTAGATTCAAAAAGGTAAAATATCAAAATATCTTCTAAAAACAAAAAATATCATTTCCATGACAACAATATATTAAAATTTTAGATTTTCTCACTCAGGCATTAATAAGTTACATTTATATTCAATTTTAAGTGAATTTACTTTATTTTATTGTTTATTCAACTGAATTATTGATTAGTGTGAGAGAAATGTTGATTTCGTCTAGAACAAGAAAATTGAAAATTGTCTTGTCTTTTCTATTTTCAACTTTGACTTCTTCATTTTGTTCATTCATCATCAGGTTTAATGGGGATCAAATAATACTTCTCTAAAATGTCTCTAAAGAAATAGATAATAACGTAGAATTTTATGGAATGTTTCTTAATTTACTATCGCGAATGACTCAACAAACGTTATATTTATTTATTATCTGATTGGAAAATGGAAAATTGTTTGTTTAAGAGTTTTACAATGAGACACAAGAACCTTTGTCGGTCATGGCGAGCTCAGATTGAAGGGACCAGAGGTCCTCCACGTAAAATGGGTTCGTGGATTGATTCACAGAGAATTGGATTTCGAAAGCCCAACAAACAAGCTTCTTTACAAGCTTGCAGTTTTCCAAACGTCAGCTCTCCAGTCATTAGACCATCGACACCTGCTTGTTCGTCTATGGACTCATATTGCCCTATATTGCCATCGGTTCCATATACAAATATTTCCAACGTTACTCGTCCTCCAATACCATACAAGGATGTGTCTCAGTCTTTCCCAATGCCAAAAATGGCTCCTATTGGTCAGCATCAGCAGCATTTTCTAGATATGTCTTCACAAGTTCTTATAAAGCGCCAGGTCGAAAGAACGCTCTCAGCCCCAAACCAGAGTGCTCTTATGGATCTGTTTTTACAGTGTCAGTCTTACCTGCCTCAGAACATAGATCAAGGTTTCGAAAAGCCTCTCGTTACAATGGGTCAAATATTTTCCATGCCTTTAGGTTCATCATCTTTCTGCATGATACCGCCATGGCCTCCTGGATCTGAATTAGGTCCAATGGACATATCAGTCAATGTACCACAATCAGTACGCGGTGCTGATATCAGTCCAAACGGGTCTCAGGATCCTGTAACAGCTGAAATTAATTGGAATCTTGATTTACTGGCCAGAGAGGTTACAGAGTTAGCAATCAGAGGTAAAACAATCTTTATTATTGAATAATTGATTACCATTTAGTTTAAGATAACCTTAAACATTTTCAAAAAATATTAAAATCATTGATTCTTCGAAAATTAATTTTTCAATATGAAAATTGTTTATTTCAACAATGAATTAATTAATTAGTTTAAAATAAAATCAAAATTTCTTAATTTTTATTGTTTGAATATTTATATATTACATTGTAATTATGAACACAAAAAATAAAATAAAAATTGTCAATTTTTTACCATAAGAAAATATGTATAGTAGTAAACAGGAGGTTTGAATGTTTTTTTTATTAACTGAGAAATGATTGAGAGGAAAAAGATAAAAATTGCTTATGTATTTTATAAAAAGAAAAATGACTTGCATTCTTATTTCTGAAAGAAAATGAATTTCGTATTATTTATTTATTAATATTTTAAATTATTTAAATCACTAATAAATTTATTCTTAATTATATTCATATATTAAGGAATGTATGCAAATTTCGCAATTTGTCAAGAAATGTCATTATATAGATATTTCCGAATTAATGTGACAATTTTTTGAAGTAAATATTTTCTAGATCCAGAATCTCCGGAAAAATGAAGACAAATGATCGTCATCTGGTTTTTATTGAAGTCATGGAATTTATTGGAACTTGGATGTATTTCCTGTCTGTTGTGTGTTTTGTGTGTGTACATAGCAGCATATATATTGTGTATCCCAGAGCTAAAGGTGTGCATTTTATGGTGGTATTGAACATATTTATTATATATTACGAAATTCTATATATTTTTCGATTTTATTATGCGTAAAATCTACTACAGTTTTTATAATCCACATTTTAAATTTATATCCGTAAATAAAAAAATCATTTTAATTGTATAACTGTACTTCACATCCAATTTATTTTTTCAGTTAATTTCTTTTTTTGAAATCCCGCTTATTTGGCATTTATGTTCCTACTTATCGCAATACTGAATTTATGTGCAATGTAAGTTTCATTGTGAACCGATACTGTTATTATTATCATTATAATAATTATTTATTATTTTTAATGTTATATAATTCGTTTTATAACATTTTCTTTTTTACATACGAAATTAGATGTTAAATTTCAGTTATGTATTGTATTTTATTTGCCGTCTCTTTGATTTATTTTTTGTTTTGTGTAGAAAGTAAAATATGGATTTATATATTATTTTATTTAGAATTTTGTTTTACTTAAATACAATAAGGATTTTTATAATTTGGGTTCAAAATTCAAGATATTTTCTATTGCTAGTTTATTATATAATTTTTTAGGGTCTATAATGGTTTTAATGGTAAATCTTATATTAATATGATTTCAACATTACATTAATTTTAAAATACCATTTCATAATAATTTTAATTGACCATATATATATATTTCAAAAAAGTTTAGAGAACAATTATTAAACATAAGATTTCAAAAAATCGAAATAATTTATTGTTATACAAATGGACAATGAAAGTAATTATGTCTCAACGTTTCCATCCAATGTACTCATTTGTTCATTGCATGTGCCTGTCTTAACGATGTCACCACCACTGCCGCTTGATGGAGAAGTATCGAGCGTTCCGTAATTTTGAGATGGACAAATGTTGTGTGCAGGGCCACCGCCGTATATTTTTTGGAAAAACAACCACGTTTCCATTGATATCCAACCATAATCTGAGTTGGTTTCAAGAGTGTGTGTTGAAAGAGTTTTATTAAAACGTAGAATGTCACTGTTATCTATCAATCCAGGAGGTTCTACAATGATTTTCTTTATTTAATAATAATAATCGTAATCAATACCGTCTGTTACACTTTTGACAAAATCTTCCCATTTTCTGAACCAACTCAAACTAAGTACGTGCACGTCCTTCTTGTAAGATGTTTTGTCAAAAGCAGTTCGCAACTAAACAAATAAATAAAAACAGTAGCTAAATAAAACTGAATGTATGATGAATATGAATATAATAATTTGAATTATAGCTCAATAATAGTTAAAACTAGATTTTATAATGAGGTGCCCTTCGATATTGTTTCCAAAATTATTTTGTGTCAAAATAAGACCTCAATGAAGAAAATGGTTGGCATAATTTCATAGTCACAAAAATTTTTTACAACAGGCCATGACCCAAAAGGTTTTGATGACAACATTGGAAATTTGATAAACAAAAAATGTTTTTTAGTTAACAATTCCCACCGATCTGTCAATTTCATAGTTACGTGCACCTTTGCGTTTTTCTGTTGGACTAGTGCACCCTTCTCGGACTTCTCATCGGATGTCACAATTCTTTTCCAAAACCAGTGGTCTATTGGATTATTGAGAAACTAATGGCAGATTTTGACACATTTGCTTGCCTGAACCTCAATGAATTCGTGGAGAATCTAGACTAGGTTTCTTATGTACAAAATTTAGCTGATGCAGGTGATGTAAGACTGTAGATCGGTGAATATCAATTTTTTTTCTAAATCACAACCTTCAAAGCTGTCAACAAATCCTCGTTCATCAATGTTGATGGCCGACGACCTGAGGGAGAATGGTTTTCCAAATTTAAATCACTTTTGTTTAAACACGTGTACCATTTTCAGACGGTTATCTTATCTACTGTACCAAGACCTTCAATCGCACAAATCTCGTCTGTGGAATCTCTGATTGCCTGACCTTTCTTCCAGGATTCTAAGAATACTAGTATTATTAGCTATTATTTATTTTAGTCATTCGTTATAAAAATTACAGAGTTTGTCACGTCATTTTAAAATTTTGTCATTCAATTTTCAATTTGTTTATTTAAACCAATTCAAAAATTTTATTTTTACAATTTTTTAAAAATAATCTGAGATATAATTACTATTATTGATTTAAATTAGCATAATTTAAACATAATTTCAATAATAATTAAACAAGAGCACATATAAAAATGTTGATTATAATCATAAAGCACAACAATTAAAACAATGCTATTTTTGTCCACGAATTTATGAATCAACCTAATAGAACGCGAGTGAAAGACTCAATCATTTGTACAAAAGAAAAGCTTGTTTCAAAGATAATTTTCCAATAAACTATTCATTGCATTAAATAAAAGGTCTTGTGTGAATGAATAGAAAGAAGAGGTCTAATTGCATGGATAGCATTTCCTTTAGAATTATTTTCTATGGATATTTAAAACAAAATGTGTACTCTAAATAGGTTAAAAAATTTGAGTAAATTATGTTCGGCTATAGAATTGAAAATCAATTCAATTAAGCATGATACTTGGGGAGTTGCATATGTAAATTACAAAAAGAATTAATTTAGTATTACATGAAAATGTTGCTCATTCTTTAAAAGTATTAAAATTTTGAAAATTGTTCTTCATATTGTAAACAATTTCGTTCTTAAATTAATAAAGAAATTTTAATTTGTATAGGAACTTATTAAACACACGATATAAAATTAATAGAAGACCGTAATTATTACTTTCCATAGATAAAAATAGGGTTTGGAAAATGTTTGAGCTTAATATCGATCTAACCATTGTGATGAATGTAAACTGTTGAACAGGATTCACTTTTCAATGCACATCACAATTAAACCGAAAAATTAAATGCTAAAAACTTTCAAATTACCAATTTATTTGTTTTCTATAAATTTGCGATTAAATCTTTTGGACATTATCAATTACTAATATTGTTAAAAATTATGAGTATTTTTAAAATAAATGGTTTTGTCAACGACATTTTTCAACTTTGGAGATCTCCTATTTTAATTTTAGATTTACTAAAGTTTCATCGATGTGATCGATCACGATATAATTCCGCAACACATAATTGACATTTGGAGAGGTTTGGCTAATTTTAACAAAAAATTGTGAAATTTCTTCCTGACTAAAATTATATAATTACCCAGATTAAGTAGTTTTATTGAGATACCACGGAAATGCTCAATTTTGAAATCAACTTATAAATAAAAGTTTAAAATTTATTAAATAAAATTAACAAATAATTAATTTAAAAAATTAAAAACAGATTAAATCAATAAAATTTAAAAATAAGAAATTGAAAACTTTATTTGTGTGATAATTAAATTTATATTTCGAATTTCTTCTGAAAGAATACTACTATTGATTTTTATACGGTTTATTTGTTAAAGGTGCCATATTTTATAATAAAACCAGATATCCTTAAAAAATAATAATCGATAAAAAAAGCCTAAAATTGGTATTATTTCACTAAAAAGAAATATTTTATTCATCTCGTGAAAAAAAGTAATAAAGAAATAAAAATTGATCAACCTTTAAAAAAGTGAGATTTTCAAACTCGCGGCGTTCTTGAAGAAGATTAAACTTTTCTTCGCATATAGTACAAACGTTCAAACTGGTACAAGTAGGACCACCACCAAATCTAAATTTAATGAAAAGAAATCATAACAATAAAAAATGATAAAGAAACAATTAACTTCTTAATTAAATAAGCCCAGGTTTTCTGAGATATTTCTATCGTCAAATCGTGGATGGTATCCTTTTTCTCCGGTTGAATAAAGCAATGGGGACAGAGAAATTCAAAATTGTTAATGGGACCCGGCTCTGCAAAAGTATTAAAGCGCACTACCCATGACCGAGAGAGATAATATTTAAAGATTGATTCATCCTGGAAACCAAAAGACATGTTAAAAATCAACGGTTTTCATTGCCTATTAATTCAGCCTCACTAGAGTCGTTTTTAAAAGTTTGTCAGCATGTTCACGGATTGAGATCATATGGTCATCTTTCTTTCTTTATAATGATGATTATGCACGTTAAACGAGAAATTATGAAAAAAATCAATGAAAATACTTATAAAAAAGAACGTATGCAGAAGAAGTTAGTCCTAAAATAACATTGATATCAACTTCTGTCACTTGGTCATCATCAAACTCAAACCATGTCTGCAACCTCCAATTTAAAACGTAGGCAATATAGTGACCACCTCCCCCAGAACCATAGTGGCAAATCACACTTATCAAGTCATATAATTGCACCTAGCAGGCAAATTAAATTATAATTGTTATTGATATTTCATTTTACTTCGTCTTTGTTGTTCTTGTGTAAATAAGGACTGATGTCAAGACTTTCTATTGGAAATCGGACAGGTGCTGTGTATTTCGAGCATCCGAAATCATGACGGAATCTTTTCAAATGAAGACAAAGGATTTCCGGAGATTTCAGTAGTTTACTTTGCATCACAGCATTCTGATGCCTAAATTGATTGAACAAACTTAACATAAATTTGCTACTATCACTAAGTGTAAAGTATTGATTTTCTCATTTTTATAGAAAATATATGAATGTGTTTATTTAAGTCATCAAATATTATATAACTATTGAATTTAATGAATTCATAAGTTTCTCTCTTATAACAGATAACAAATTAAAAAATAATAGTAATAATAATATTGTGGAGACTACGACCAAACAAGACTCCAAAAACACCATCAGCACCCAATTCGTGATAAACTTTTTGTGAACTTA
>JBBMKC010244648.1:0-10681 GCA_037834085.1 Bipalium vagum
ATTATTATTATTATTATTATTATTATTATTATTATTATTATTATTATTATTATTATTATTATTATTATTGTATTATGGATAATTTTATAAATATTAAAAAAATTATTTTTAAAAGTTTTTTATGAATTTTTGATAAAAAAAATTAAATTTTAATAAAAAAATTACATTTATTACTGTATTCCAGAGATATTGTAGAATTAAATAGAAATATAAATAATATTTTTAAAAAATACGTGAATATTTTTTTATCATTTTAAATTATGAAATATTAAATGGTTTATAATATTATGAACTATCAATAACTTCCTGAATACTGAATAATTTATTTGATAAAAATTAAAAAATACTTAACGATTTCTTTTTAGTTTTACGTAGAAGCATTTTATAAATAGAATTGTATTCCAGTGTTTAAATAGAGCTTGTCATTTAGGCTTCCGTGCTGGAAATAATTTCTGTACAATTTTCCTAGAAACCCACAAGAACAATATCTCGATATATAATATTTTTTTTCTATTTATAACCTTATTCTTATCTTAATCGACTGAAAAAAGCCCTTTCACCCTGGTTTATGACTTGATTCCAAATCACCAGAGATTTTAATTATATAAAATGAAAAAGATTTTTTTCATATTTCCAGTGTGCGATTTCTTTTCCGAATTTCAGCAAAATTTTATTTGATAAATTCATCAAATATTGTTTCATTTTCTGCTTTTTTCAAATCCTTCATTTTTTTATTTCCATTTAATTAAATTATTTTATTAAAAGTTTTCTTTACATTTATTTATTTAGAATTATTTTTTTTTATTTTTCTGGTATTCATTTCTTTTATTTGTTAGTGACATAAGAAAGAGCTTTTACAAAACTTTTATTTTTATGAAAATCTTTTTACTTCTTTTCGAATTAACCACCTGATTTTCTGATATTCAAACAAACTTGTCTTTTCTAAAAATATGAATTATTGATGTTAATAGCTTCATTAATTGTTTAGCTTCTCCTTTTTACTTTAAAACTTTTTTCTTTAATTAGACATTTAAATAATTCTCTAAATAAATTTTTAATTCCTTTATTAACTTAGGATTTTTAACTATTTTAATTAATATTTTATTATTATTTTAGTTATTATTTTAATTATTATTATTATTATTATTATTATTATTATTATTATTACTTTTATTATTTTAATTATTTAAATATTTTAATAATAATAGGTTGGTCAATATGAATTGTCGATTTTTACTGATTTTTTAAAGCTCATTTTAACCGTTCAGGAAATCATTAATTTTAATATTTTATCGGTTATTTGAAAGTTAGAAAAGTAATGTTTCTTATAAGATATTATAATAAATAATAATAAATATAAATATTTTATAATGATAAATATTTTATAATAATAATAATAATAATAATAATAATAATAAATAATAAATATTTTATATTAATAATAATATTATAATATTATAATTATTAAGATTAATAATTGCAATTTTAGATCACTTTTTCTGTATGAATTTAAACTTAGGAACATTAGAGGAGCTTTTGGAAATAATGGTTGTGAACTATGCACAGTTCACCGATGGCTTAAAACTTTCAAAGAGGAAAACACAAATGTGTGTAATGAAGAACGACTGAAAGGCAGAGTAGTGTTGTTAAAAATGAATATTTGAAAGAATTAGTCGCACAAAATCCATATTCAACAGTTAGAGAGAGATAGCCAATTGACTTTCATTTTTAAGCATTTGGATGCAGTAGAAAAATGTCACCAAGCAAAAGTAATCTTTTGAAATGCCGTTCAACAATTCTTTCATTCCAGATCTCCTGAATTTTATGTTACTGAAGGCCAATTTCGCAATTGCAAAAATGTACTGATTCTAATCCAATTAATTTTCTTAATAAAGGTTTTCTAAAGTGATTTATGATTGATTAAACCTAAGACGGGAAAAACGATATTTCACATCGAACAACCAAACATATTAATTTTAAATTACAATTAAACTTTAAAATTTATTTACTAAAATATCCTTACAACAATTTATTGTTCACTTAGTTATTAATTAATTGTTTAATTAATCATTTAATTAAAATTAATATAAATTATAATTATTTTCGTAACTTTTCAAAATAATAAATAAAATAATATTTTATTAAATAAATAAATAATTTTTCAATTACAAATCTTTTCCAGAGACATTTATTTTTATGAAAATATTCATTAAAACAATTTATTTTATTGATTTTACAATATGCGTAAATTAAAGCATCATTGAACAGAAATTGTATTTCACACTGACAAATAAACGGATTCAGCTCGAAATTAGGAATTTTAGGAATTCTGCTATGTCTGAATATGCATTTGTATATGTATAGGGAAAACTGTTAATAAAATATTTATAAGATTTATAATACTTCTATTTACATAAATTAAAACGAATTCTCGTTTTTTATTAAACCCATACACATATAGGCAGGCTATGGTAAGTTCTCAGTCTCAAATTTAACTGCCTGCTTTCAAATGGAAAATAAAAGAAGTCGCTAGAAATTTTTATAATATTGAAATGGAAAATGGGCAAAATCAATTTAAGGGTTTATGAATAAAGTACATTATGAATATTTTATTTCTTTTTGCTAAGAAACAGTTTTTGAGATCAGTCTGTCACACTTTGTCTGTGGCAGATGAATTGTGTTTCTGAATAAAATTCAGGTTTTTTCTTATTATTTTCTAGTTTTTTTATTATTGATGTTTTTTGAAGATTAATAAAAATATTTCCACTCCTTATCTTATTCCCACAAAGCCGTGATATATTTGTTCCTTGGTCTTGCATTCAACCATAATGAGAATATAATTGAGATTTATCGATTATTTTTCCATGTGCTTTGAATAATTATTAACTCTCTTTATAGGAAATAGTTGGGAGCTTTGACCTTTCTAAGACTTGACTTTGCTAAAGGTAATAGTAATTTTCCAAAGAAAAATCATTGTATTCTAGAGCTCCTTTATTTTTAATTAAAAAAATATTTACTATTTTACACGATAATTGTCGTTCATGATATACCTGGGCATTTGAAAAATATTCTCATACTGTGAAAGTTTTATTTGTTTAAATAAATTAATAAAAAAATGCAGCGCTTGGTATAAATTTTAACATATTTTTAAATAGGAAATATTAATATTTAGTAATTTTCGAGATTAAGAAATGGACTTATCGAAGAACCATTTTCGATTCTAATTCATATTTTATTTTACGAATGGTAAAAGTATTCAAATTACCTCCAGTAAAATTTGTGAAGTCTACAGACAAAGTGTTGTGTCAGCAGAAGGGGTTCAAAAATGTTTTCTAAAATTAAGAGGTCAGAATTTTTATGTGGAAGATAATGCTTGTTCTGGACTCCCACTTAGTTGTGATGATAAGTTTTTGCAGAAGATCATACCCAGATTTCTCGCTTGAATGTTTTAGAATTTGTGGAACATTCACCATCATATACAAAACTGGAATTCTTGAGACACTATGATATGTGGATTTCTCATAACCTATCAAAAAAGAATCGAATTACTCTAATATTTGTCTAGAATTCTCGACTAAAAAGAAAAATCTTCAATTTTAAAACAGATTATAACGGGAGATAAGAAATAGATCCAATAGTACAATGTCAAGAGTAAAAACATCTGCAATAAGGCAGGCGACAACCTTAACAGACAACCAAGGCTGAACGTTATCCACGAAAATTATTGTTGTCATGTGTAATTATAAGGGAATGATCTATTATGACAATCCAAGATTTATTCCGAAAAATACTGCTCTCAGCTAGCAGATCTTAATGTAAATATTGATGTCAAACGACCAGAATTAAGCACATGAAAGAACGTTGTGTTACATCGTGGTAATACCAATCGTACATTTCAATGATTTTGCAACAAAAATTCTGGGATATGACAAAGATCTTATGACACAACCATATTAGTCACCTGAATTTTCAAATTCGGATTCCCATTTATTGTTATCCCTCCAATATTCCTTAAATGATACGAAGTTTGATTCATTGGAGTCCATCAGAAGGCCCTTTGATGACTCCTCCAATAAGCCTACGGATTTCTAGATGAGAGGAATTGTTCAACTATTGGAATAGTGGCGAAGAGAAATTAAACAGAATGGAGAATATTTAGTAACATAAAAGTGTTAAAAACGTTAGAGTTCTTTCTAAGGTCCGCTTGGTCAAAATTCAACGAGACTTTCTGGAGACCTTATATTTAACTATAGTTAAAGATTTTCCAACTATCCCATACTTTAAGATGATATAAAATCTTTAACTTTTTGTTTCTCTTTCCTTAAATCAATCATGAAAATAATAATATTTCAACTTTCAAACTATTAATTAAATAAAAAGTAAAACAGAGGAATTTGAATTAAAGAAACCTGAGTAATACATTCTCCTCTACTATTCTCTCCTAATATCTTTATGAGGCTGTCTTTATTTTATTAGCAATTTTTACAAAATGTTATTTTCCCTAAACAAATTTCAATTTCATTCAAATTTGTGCAGAAAAATTTCCCACTTATTTTTCTTTCTCTGGCGATATTTTCCTTCTTGTTTCTACTCTCTCCTATTTTCCTTATCATTTTTCCTCTATCCGTTAATAGTTTTAATGTTTTATAATTTTTCTTAAGCTTTATTTTATTTTATATTTTTATTTAGTGATTATAAAATAATTTTATTTATTTATATAAACTTATAAAAAATATAATAAGTTTTATAATTGTCCTTAATTTTTTTAATATTTATTATTATTTTTTTTTATTATTATTAATATTTATTACAAGTATTTTTCTTCAAATCACTAAATTTAAAAATCTACATTGCAGGTCTTATGTACACATTGAACCCTGAATTTTAATTGGTTATTAATATTGAAATTATTTTCGTATTACTTCAAAAAAACCTTTGAAAATTGCCTATGCAGTTAATATTAAAATATTTTTTTCCATTTCATTTTTCTAATTAATTGTCATTTCATCCCCGTCTAAATCATAATGGCAAAGTCGTGATCGCCCAAGTGCAGGATCATTGAGAATCATCATCGGTTATTATATTAAGAGGATCCGAACAGATTTTTCCAATTATTCAATGAAATGTGTATTACAAGTTATAGTAAAAATTATTAAATAAATTATTAATAGTTTTATTTAATAATTTAATAATTATTTTATTTTTTTTATTTTCCGATGAATAATAAATGTAATTAATATTTCATAAATGGAAAAATACCCTTAACAAATAATATAAAAATAATAATATTTTTATATAAAAATAATGAATAAATATTAATTAAATCCTGGAATATATAATAATATCATTCTAAAAACTGTTAATTATGTTCCACAATATAATTATGTTTTCTCTAATGACCAAAGCTTTATGGAATCCCATATTCTTCCTTCTCCAGTTATATTTTCATATTCATTATTTTTTTCTCATATTCTAGTGAATATTAAATTAATTAATTCGAACATTTTGCTCATTCAGAGAATAATTTAATGCGAATTAAACATTTCATTTACTTTTTTATTAATTTCGATGCTGTAATTTCGAAAAGAATTCTCGAGAAAATATGACATTTTATTTACGAATGATTTAATGTTAATTTATTTTTTTTGAAAAAAAATCAGCTTCATTATAATTGGAAATTATAATTTTGTTAAGAATAATAAAGAATAAATTAATCGATATAATAGAACAGGAAAAGTATACGTTTTTTAAATGCGACATAAAATCACAATATTGATCTAAAGAAAGATCGATAGTTTATATGTACGGTGTAACCCGCTTCAGATGACAGCATGCGTTTTAAAGAAAATAATAGGATTCTTTCAATAAACACATAGTAGATAACAGATCTATCTGTCTTACCAAATGAATTTCAGGCTTATCCAATTCAGCTGATTTCAGTAATCCCAGATGGAGTTCAAATAGTCTTCAAAAGTTAATATTCTTTAAACAAATATACAATTTTTGATACTAAGTGGTTACTTTCTAATAATATTATTTTATAATAAATTTACAAATAAGTGATATTGAACGGAAACTGGTTATAACGGGTGGCCAATAAAGAATGATAATTCTTTGAATGACGTTTGACATAGACAGCATAATGTTAAATTAACTCAATTAAAAGTATTTAATAAAGAATTAAATAAAAAATTTATTTAATTAAAACAGTTTATTATTAAACCTTTCTTTCTTTAACTTTTTTTCTAAACTTTCTAGCTGATTTCTTTTTTTGTTAGTTATAAGGTTTCTGTTAATGTTTTTGATAAATGTTTTCGTTCTTATGGTTCTTGAACATCCAGGGAAATTTCGAGCAAGTAATGATTTTCCCTCTTTTATAAGTTTAATCCATCTATAAATAGTGGATTTTGGTACCGTTTTTGATACAGCTTCATAAATTTCTTCCGGTGTTTTCCCATTTTCATAATTGGTTTTTATCAAATTTCTAACACAGTTCTCATACGTCATTATCTAAATGAAAATATTGCTAAAAATAACGTATGTTTATTTATTAACCAAAGCAATCTTTATTGACGTTTCTCTGGTAAATTCATGTCCCAACACATTATCTATCATACTGCGTATTTTCTCGAAAAAAAGCATCCACACTATCCGATTCTCTATCATAGCTTAGCAATTTCTCTAGATTGATAGTAATATTATTAAGGTGTTCCATAAAAATGAGCGTTTTTGTATTATGATATAAATTAAAGAAAACCCAAGCTTGTATTATTCAATATAAAATATTGATTATTGGTTTATAATCTGCAAAATTTTCTGACTAAAATAGCAAGTTTAATTTTACTTTTGGTTTTTTTAATATTAAAAGACGATAGGTTTTTAAAACCATTTTTCACGCCGAAATATGGATAGTATTGAGCAATCTACCCAATATTGACTATGATTATATCAAAATGAATCAGCTGTTTCTTATCCTAAAGTCCATCCATCTGAAAAAATATTAAGCTTTCCGTTTTTTGGAGCTGTGATAGTTTTTTGTTTCTCGAACTTTTGCCTGATGGTGAAAAGTATAACCTCTAACACTAACATCAGAACTGGAAAAACTTCAGAAACTTATGATGGCAAAATATCCTCATCTAATCAAACGAAGATAAGTATAATAATATGCTAAGCTGTATATATAACTGAAATCGATGGACTTTCGTCTGTTTCATTCCATGGCACAAAGAAGACATTTAGGATAACCTCCAATTGTTTTTAGATTCCATACCTTCGGGATCCAGAAACTTGTGAAAATGATATTACTTAACTTGGCCAATTTTGTTTTGTTCATAAAAAATTCAAGTTGATCTTTGTTTTTAAAACACCTAATTTTGTTGAAACACCCTAATATATCTATTAAAATATATCTTAAATATATCTATTTAAACAATTTTAATAACTTTGCTGGTTACTATCAAATAATAAATCAAGATTTGATATTTTAAATATTTTTATTTCTATTATTATTATTTTTATTATTAAATAATAAAAAACAAAATGGAAATTTCGCTATTATTATTATTAAAAATTTATGAAAATTCCCATAACCCCATCTGGTGATACCATTATTCTATTACCATAAAATAATGGGAAAAGAAGAGAAAATTATTAATATTTGAAAAATTAAAACATAAAAGCCAATAATGATAATGAATTCAGAGTTTCTCACAAAAAAATCACATCGAAATTTTATTTAGATTTGCTATCAGTTCCAAAATGTGATACTTTAAATAATAATCCCAGCTGCTTCAAATTCAACGATATCCCATCTCCATCTATTAAACAAAGAGTACAAACGAGTAAAATTGGTAATGATAATTTTTTGGCAATTTCGATGCATTTTTCAATTGATGAATTACTGCCAGTTTTTCAATTGGGAAATTAAATAATCGGAGCATATCACAAAATTGAGAGATGAAAAACGCTCATTTCGTTTTAGATTGCATTAACGGCACGGGCTCTAACTACGCGGGCTCCATATCTCAGACTGTTCACGAGGTTCCGTGCATATTTTGGAAAAGTGTCCCGGGATTTGAACATATGCCATCGTCAGATGCCAACTATTGTCGGAATCCTAAGCTGGAAAATGTTCCCCAACCCAATGGTCCTTGGTGTTTTACCAGTCTTTCAAATTGGGATGTATGTCCAGTCCGTCAGTGCGTAGGTTAGAGTCGTTGCTTTGTCATATTATTAATATGTTTTTTATATTTTCTAAAAACCTTTTCATTTTATTTATATTTCAAGTACCAATCAAATTCTTTATATCTTTAAATGAAAAATCCCAGTAACATTTACATGAGAAAACGGATATTCTCACGAAACAAAACATTTTTTTAATGATTTCAGTGTTTATTATATGGGCTTTTATATTATTGTACTTAAAAGAAACAATAAAAAAAACCATACAAATAAAGCGAGAATGACATGAGCATCGAAATTGTCACAATAAATTAAACAATATATAAAGGATCAGGTCAGATCAATACCAGTGATAGAGGGTGATACTCATTTGAAGACTATTCAAGTCATATTAGATAATACTTATTGAAGTTCGATCAAGCGAAACCAATTTCCAAAAATTAATCACCTGAAAGATTGGGTGCCCTTTCCATCTTCAGCATCAAATAATATTAATATAAATATAAAATGCTGTGTCGTGGTAATTTTTTATCTTGGCATGTTTTCATGCTTTCCCCCTATAGCTTCATGTCTCCATCGCTCAATACGTTTTCTGTGCCCCACCAAATCAGGTAATTCTGATTCATCCAATATCTTAATAAAGATATGTCGATGGCGGAAACGGAGAAATTATTTTATTTTATTAAGTTTAAAATTTTCCTTCAAAAAAATATTTTATTTGTTGTGGAGGGGGGTTAAAATTTTCGGAAAAAAATTTTTTGCTTGGGATATAGTTCAAGTTGGAAGCAGTTTTAGTAGGCCCTTTGCTTCAATTTTAAAATGTAAAAATGCATATCTGATTTACCAAAAATTTATTTATGTTGACTTTCACAATTATTTATTGATTGTGTTGCAAATATTACTCAAATGTATATTCATTTAACTAAAATTCAATTACATTGAGAAAAACAATACATATTTCTACAAATAAATTCCACCACTAACAACACTTCCGAATTTTGAACCGGTTTTATGAATTCCATTTTTAAGATCAGTATATTAGATTGGTGTGTAATCTGTCGTTTTCTGACTAATTTTTATTGAAGATAATAAATATATATTTAAATAATTATTCTGGAGCATATTTGCTCTCGACTTCCATAACACCTTCCCATCTTCTTCACAGGCAGTGGAAGACACAAGCAAAGAAGTCACGATTCTTACAGGCGATTCACGCTTTGAGATCGTTCACCAAGTCATTCAAATCTTAGTAAATTTAGTTATTTCGCCAGTACATATGATTTTTGAGACGAATTTTGTATCCTGATAATAGACGAATATTGTCAATAACAATCAATAATAGATAAAATGTTATACAAGCAGCGTTTAATTATGCACTAACCTAATAATTCTTCAAAAGTTCATCACTCAATTTTTATGTACTTTTTGATTGAACATAAAAAATAATGATTCCGCTAACATTGGTTTTTGAGCCCAAATTTCGTCATTTAAAATGTAAAATTCTGTATACAGACCATTTTTTAAATGGTAACATTTATGTAGACAGCACTTAAACAATACTTAGATAAACAACACAAATCACAAAATTTCTTTATTCTGTGAATTCACGTTTGTACTCTAATATCATCACAACGAAAATATTATATTACAGCACTGACAAATTTTAATAAGGTCAGTCAAAATTGTAAATTATTTTATAAAAATTTCATCAATCAAAGTAAATATCGAAATTTTAATTATTTCATTTATTTTGATTTTACAAGAAATAATGTACGTAACTCTGTTGGAGCACTGTGAATTGTTTTGTTGAAATTTCAGCTCGTTCATTAATCAACAAATTAAATTATGATTTATTAATAATAAATATTTCATAAAATTAATTTTTTGTCTGAAGAGGTGATAATTATTTTTGTTAATTAATCAATTATTACTAATTAATTATTTTATTATTAATAAGAAAATCAATTAATGATGAAATAATTCATAATAATAATAATAATATAATTATTTTTTAATAACCTAATGATTAAATTAACATTATAATTGTCCAAAATTAAAGCTTAAAATGTTAAATTAAATTGGTAAGTATTTTAATCAGAGATGTTTGTTTAAATTCTTAAAAATTGTTTAATTTTAAATTTTAATTATTGTAAATTTTGTGCCATTTTATTTTTACAAAAAACAATCTAAAGTGAATTACAATTATAAGACCAATTAAAATATTATTTTATTAGTACAAAGCAAGTTTTACATCTATAATTGAAAAATTTTCTGATATGAAGTATCAATATATTACTTTATGTAATAGGGGGTCTTCATAAAGGTTAAGGAACGAAAATTTAGTTCCATCATTAAGATTAATCAAACATGAAATTGTCCCAAAAATCAAACTAGGCTTACTCTATGAAATGAAAGAAATACTTCTAAAAACTCATGTGCAAAGTTTGCTTGAATTTAAGAGAAGGTAATGGGATATTAGTAAAAAAAAGTATAAAGAAAG
>JBBMKC010244659.1:0-10680 GCA_037834085.1 Bipalium vagum
CATAAATAAATTGTTATAAACAACTTTTTTAAAAAAATTTGTAATTCTAAAATTGAAATGCAAAATTCTAAAATTGAGGTAGAAATGGTATAAAAGCTTTTGAAAATGACTCGAATATGTTTTTTCATATAAATATTTTCATAATTTTATAATTTGAATTTTTCAGGTTTAATTGTAAGTACTTTGAATTTTGTTTATATTGATTCAAGTAATTATATTTTAGTGGTCGCAGATATAATGAAAAGTTCATATTTTTTTCTTACTGACTTAGTTCATTGGATTTGAGAAAAGTGAGAAAATATTATATGTTTAGTTCTTTTAAGACTGTTGCAGAGGCAGCAAAAAATTTACTCGGGATCAAAAGATGAACAATTTGTTTATTATCTGAATCATGTTGTATATAATGTACCTGATTTATTGGATATGTTACAGTTAATAAAAATTAGCTTAAGGTATTAAATATCTTGACTGTATATATTAACATACGTATCCAAAAAATTTTCGACATCAAAAATTGAAAAATTATTTTCAACTATAGTTTTACTTAATAATAATAATAAACTTTTTTGTTTAAATGAAACAAACAAACTTATGATATTGATCTGATATAAAAAGATCGATATATGTGGAATTAAAATAAATAATTTTTTTACTGAAGAGTTTATTTATTATTCATCTTATATAAATATTTAAGAAATAGAATAAGTACAATCTAAAGTGAATTTTGTTTTTTAAGTTCTCTATTAACTTATTTTTCTTTTAAAAAAAACTCCCAGTTCAAACTCATCATATTTCATTAAATATTACGTTTTTTATATTTCAAAAATGTCATGGATGCCGAATTTTTTTTATAATTATTGTGAAACTAATTTAAAAAACAAACAGACACGACAATACTTACCAATTCTTTCCTGTTTTAGGGTATCGAAAATATTTACTGTGTAGTTATCATATCCACAAAATAGAATACGCCCACTACGACTGATATCGACACTGGTTATTCCAGATACAATATTATCATGGGAGTATAAGGCAACTTGTTGATCAGCTCGTAAATCAAACAACCTGGAAGAAGCATCATCTGAACCTGACAACACACCATAATTATTTGGCAAAAACTTAACACAGTTGACATCGTCCATGTGCTCATTGAATGTTTGTATGCATTTATTCTTACGAAAATCCCAAATCTGAAAAACGAAAATAAAGATTTCAAAAATATAACAGAAATTAAGTAATATAAATAAAATGGTTTATTACAAAGACTATTGAGATATATAAAGTTGTTCAGAAAGTTTTCCTCTTTATTATCACTAAAGGCATTAATGATTTTTTGGGCTTTATGAGTACAACAAACAATGAATATTTTTTTATTTTCTATAGGTCACTTGAAAATGGAAAAACAAGGTGAAAATCTAACGATTATTTTATATTATTACTTCATAAAATATAAAAGACCTTCAAAAACATATTGAAGACTATGATCAGTTTGTGACAGAGATATAGTAACAGAATGTACTTGCCAGATTTGGTTTAGAAAAATTCGTTCTGGAAAATTTTCATTTCAAGAGATGGGCCAATAAGAATTAATGAGGATCAAATAAATTCCATAATTGGAACTGACCGATACATTACTCATCCAGAATAACTATTGATAACCTCTTAAGACACCTGAGCTTTAAAAAAGTTTTAATATCATATACAATGAAGGAAATTCATTTTACTCGATGAATCAACATTTTTAACATACACTTTAAACGTAATCAAAAAAATCCGTTTTTGAAAACTGGATAACCAGTGATGAAACTTCGATTGCTTAAAATAACATTTAACGTATTAGACCATGACCTAAGCCCACTGTACCATCTCATCCAATATCAAAACTTGATTTGCACAAAAAGGGTATGTTACTCGTAATCTTGGATTAGAAGAACATTGTTTAGTTCGAGCTCTTACTACCTAACAGAACGCATAAGCGCAGAGAAGTGGTAAATCGTACAGGTTTTGTGTTTCATCCTGATAACTCGATTTTTCATACTTCTTTGGTCACTTTTCAGTGAGATTTGTTTTGGATGCACGTCACATCCACCAAACAGTCCCGACATTGCATGAACATTTTATCATATGTTTCTCTCTACAAAACTACTGAGTCTGATTATACTATAAAAACGTACCTCAAAAAGAAATGTGGTTTATCAAATCTGAAAATATTACTGTAAAATCAATATTAATAAATTAAATTGACAATAATACATAATATCCATATGTAAATGTTATTAAAAATTAAGAAAATAAAAAGTAATTTAAATTTATTCTTTTGTAACACATCAATGAAAATGACATTTTGTTAAAGTACATAAAAAAATAATTGGTTGTTTTTTTTCTCATGGAATCCGAAAGAATACAATATAAACAAGTCAGCTTCACCTATTAAAATTTTATTGAGGACATTAAATAGCAGCAAAGAAATTAAGCATCACAATAAACCATTATTATACTACAAAGATGTAATTATGAATATGTATATCAAATGTTCAAAAATTAAATTCTTGAAAATTAACTACGGTTGAACGAAATATAATTTATTAATTTATTAATTTAATTAAAATTAATTAATGATTAAAAATAAAAAATATCATCAAATTTGACAACAATTGATCGTTCTTCAAATAATTAAAAAATATCGATATTTGTAACTGTCCAGTTTCAGAAAAAACAAAAAATTTATTTTAAATGAGGAAAATATATTTTCATAATAATAAGTCTTTATAATACATTAAAAAATTCACCACATTATTTTAAACTCCGGAAATGACAAATGTTTACAAAAACCTAAACAAAACTTTATAAAGTATTGTGAATATAGGAGTAATCAATTGAAATATTCAAAATCCTTATTTTTATAATAAAATATTAAATATATATAATATAAAATTCATTAGTGCCAAATTATACATATAAATTAGGCGGGAGACTAATCGAATGAACATTATACTAAAATACTAAAAACATTTAATTTATTCACCGTCGATATAAAATCGATATTTTATGAATATAACGGTAATGCATACAAATGTTGAGAATGACAGTTTCACAAAACGTGTCAAGTTAGATATTAATCAAGGGCTATACCAAGCTACTAATCCGACATCTGTTTCAATTACATTTCAAGAGAGTAATCATAAAATGGCTTGATTACTTATTAATTATGGAAGTATGTAAAAATATCACCAATTTTGAGTTTAGTTAAAATGATAATAATAACTATATAGATAAAAGAAATCACTCACTTCACAATGAAAATTTTCTAGAATAACATTTGGAAAATTTTGTTTTAATATTACTAATACTTTATTATAATTATTTATTAATTTCACTTTAAGCGTCATATTTCACAAAAGAGATTGTTCTATTATCATGAAAAAGAAAGGAATTTTAAAAGTATTCTAAAAATGACTGAAAATATTTAAGGCATTCAAGATTGAAATAAGTAAATTTCTCAAAATATATATATAAAAAGACTTGACCTTTTACAACTCGAAATGATGTTGTAGTTTCTAATAATATAAGCACACTGCTATTCTGACAGTGATTGTGAATAGAAATGTTGTAGTTCTTTTGGCATTAAGAATGTTCATAGATTGAGTAACTATGCAGAAATTTTTGTGATAATTTATTAAAACAAAAAAATTAATAAGCAAAAACCTTTTAATTTTTTGCATATATCTAAAGTGATATCTAAAAATTATTTTATTATATAATTAGTTTTATTATACTTTTTATAATAAATTGAAAATTAAAATTGTAAATAAAATTGTTGATATAAATCATTTTGTCTTTCATTTATTTCTGTTCAGTTAATTGAATCTTATTTTTTCAACATAGTAAAACAAATACTCATTTAAAATCAAAATAAAAATATAACCTTTACATTCACAAATTTTTTAATAAAAATAAAAATTAAAAAAAATATTTTTAAAATCATAAATCGACATTAAAAAATACTTCACCTTAACGGAGTGGTCACATGACCCAGAAGCAAATATTGATCTGTCGTCAGTTACTGATATTCCCATTATGTCACTGGTATGCTCAGAAAAACGCGATATGAGAACACCAGTTTCAATATTCCACAAGCCACTATGTAATATATATCAAGTAATCTACCTCTAGTTAACTGCATTACCATGTTCCATCTTCAGAGGCAGTCAGTATGCGTTCATTGTCAACAAATTTACAGCTTGACAAATAACCAGTATGACCTCTAAGTTCACGACAAATTCTAACATGACCTTCTCTGCCCCTTAAATCATATACTGAACAAGTATTATCCAAACCACCACTGGCAACCATTCCACCAGAAGGTGAATATGAACAAGTCATTACCCAGCTACTTCTTAGCGGTATAGCATGAATCTGAATCATAAAGTATTCTCTAGATATATTCTAATTACCTTATAACCGGTGTAACCATCCCAAACAATCAATTTACCATCTTGAGAAGCTGATACAAGATTTCTACTATCTTTGCACCATTGCATAGCATATATTTTAGCTAAATGTCCAGCCAACAGTCGTCTAGTCTTAGGTTGAATCCTCGAAATCGACGATATTGATTTAGTCATATTAGAAAGACTCGTATCATTACATTTTTTTCTAGTTCTCTATAAAATTTGTGAAATATTTTTAATAGAATTAATAAGTACATCAATTTTTTCTTTCAAACCAGCTATTTCTTCAAAAATTTTATTATGATCTGTCATGTTTTAGTATTATAATTAAAATTTAAGTAATATTTATCAGACAAAATTACACCTCAAAAAATTATAAATTAACAGGACAAATTTTTTAAAATTAATATAAAATAACTTTGAAAATAAGCTAGTTAATAAGTAAATCAATTAGTTTATTAAAACATCGTAGATTTTATTTTTTAATAAAATTTACTTATCATAGCCATTAAATTATTTTAATAATGGATTATGACATTTTTTTAAGAAATTTATCATATCGTATTATAAATATTTAAATATTAACTTATAAAAAAAATAAAGTTATTAATGATAATATATTGAGTTATAAACATGAAGTATGAATAAGGGTTTCGAATATACAGAGTGTTTCAATTTAATCCCATCTATTTCTATTTTACTTTATTAAATCAATAGTTGTGGAATAAGCAATAATAATTCGAGCTTTTATTAAAATGATTCATTATTCCATTTAAAGCAAACGTTTATATTAAAAAGTATTTTAAATACGGGAGAATTATGCCAAAGTTGGCAGAAATTTTAGGTGTGAATATGGAAGAGAAAGTTGCCCGTCACATGTAAAATTCAAAAAGTAATCAAACAATTTATAAAAAGTAGCTCGATAAACGATGAAAGCCTCAAGAATATCAGGGAACAAATATTTCAGCTGTAAGCTGTAGTGTGAATGAGAAACTAAAAACATCAATATGTTGTTGTTCTCAACAACAAACCATTCTAAGAACGACGCTATTCAGAATTTTGCATGAGTATCTTTATTTAAAGGCGTTCAAGATTCAAATAACTTGTGGAGACTCTACCATCAAACCAATCAAATCCAAAACATTGATTTCTTGACAAAAACATTGATCCTTCTTTCTTATGTTAAAATGATTATCAAATAAAATTTTAAATATAAAAATTATTATAGTAATTATAATTAATTAAACAATAATCATTTCAATGATCAATTTAGCAAAAATCAGGAAAAAATTAATTAATAACATAAAGTTACTACAAATAATTATTTCACTAAAATTTTAAATAATGTTTCTAAATTTAGATTTTTTGAAAAAATTAAAATCTAAAAAATATTAACATTAAGTTAAAAATTTTAGAAAACACAGAAAATAAAATAATACAAATACTGAAGCAATTTATTATGATGGCACGCAAAAAATATCACTAAAAGTGGAACCAAAGAAGCAATGAGAATTTTAATAGACAAACTTAAAGAAATTAAGTGGGCAAAAAAACTAATTATCAAAACTAATTAAACCAAAACACGTCAAAGCGGAAGCAATGAAGATTTTAGAAAAAGTATAGACAGTTAAATTTAAATAATTCAATATAATAATTTTGGTTCACGACTGACTACAATTGAACTGATCATCAATTAATAGATAATAATAAAATGAAACCAGTTAACTTGGACATCTTTATAATTTTGGCACATTTAAATGTTGTTAATAAAAATTAAATATGAACTTTGGTTTTCATAACCCTCTATATTCTGGGCAGAATGTTCGACCTAGTGGTGCCCAGCATTGACAGGTTTCACTATAATACTAAACAGAAATTAAAAACTATAATTTGATTATTTATTATAAGTTATTAATTAATTAAATAATATAAATAAATACTAAAGATTGGATCATGATTAAATAATTGATCTTTAACGTTTTTTAAGTATTTACTTTTGTCCTGTTCTTCATGTCAAATAGGACAAAGAACCGAATTTTTATCTGAGGGTCCTTGAGAGTAATTAGCAAAAGGTATCTTATCTTAATTTAACCTTCTTCTCCTTGTTCGATCGAAAATTTAAATTGTAAGTAAAAATCTTATTGTGAGATTTATTAAAAGTATATTTTATAAAACTAATAATTGTTATCTTTGTTAATGATTGGATTACATTATTCGATTCAGTGTTTAATAATCGATTTGGTGTTTATTTAACTTTTATATTATCACTTTCAGTTTAAATAATAAAAATTTTTAATTACACCTTACTTCCAACGTTACGTGAATATAAATCATTCAGATGTAATTAGTCTATGTTAAGCTGCCCAATACACATCTTACAAGCTACTGGGTCATTGAAAAAATGTATGAAAATAAAAAATTTTTCCAAGTGATCTTTAAAGAAGCATATTTTGAACTAAGCGGATTTGTGAACACAGAATTGTTGAATTTTGGGCAATGAAAACTCAAAAGAAATATTAAAAATAAAATTCTATCCAAAAAAGTTTGGGGTTTTTGGGTGAGAGGTGTTATTGTTCCATATTTTTTGAGAACGAAACTGAGAATTATGTAACAATTACCAAAGCTCGATATTGAAATAAGATTGGAAATTTTTGTTTCATTAATTGGAAGGTATGGATACCCAGAACATGTGGTTTCAGTAGGATGGCACCACATCTCATACGGTAAAAAAATAATTGCCCTTTTAAGAGATCGATTTGGTTAAAGATTAATTTCTCGACATGAAGGTATCAATTGGCCGCCCAGTTACTGCGATATAACGCCTCTTGACTTTTCCTTTTGGAGTTATTTAAAGGAAAATGTCTATATTGCTGATCTGAAGGCGAACATCATTTATGACATTGGTGAAATTAAGCCAGTTATGCAAAAATATCATAGAAAATTTTTTTAAAAGGATGGATGCTTGCCGAGTAACAACAGCTCACTTGCATAACATTATTTTTCATTATTAAATTAATTATCTTTTTGTGCATTATTTTATGTAAAAACATAAAGATAATGATATAAATGCTTTAAAGTATTTGGTCGTCTCATAAGTCTTTACAGTTTTTAATTTAGTATCATTTAATATTGTTTATCCACACTAATTGAAATAATTTTTAAGAGCATTATTTAAAATAATATTATTTAAAGATGCTTTGATATAAAATTAATACATTCTTAAATTATATATTAAGATTTCTTATTCTAAAAGATAAAATTTACTCAAGGCATGATAACCAATTTTTCACTGTTGAATACGAAGGAGTTGAATAAACATCGGAATTGGTAAAACTCACGGACACTTCAGAAGCCATTTAATTTAAATGGGAAAAACTTCTAAATGCGGAAAATGGATTTCATATGCTTTAGATGAACAGTGACAGTTTACACGTCTTTGCTCACTCACCATGATCTAGACCCATTTCTGGACAGAGTTACATGCTGTGATAAAAAGTGGGTTTTATATGCCAATGCTGAACGTAAATAGCAATGGTTAGGTTCTGGTGAAAAACCAATCCCAGCGGCTAAACCAGGTCTTTTTCCGAAAAAAGTTCTTCCCTGTGTGTGGTAGGATATGTGAACTATGTGGTAAATTTAAACTTACCAGATCATCTCTGCTCAATCGACGAAGCGTTATTCTTCAACAAGGTAATGCAAAACTGCACACATCAAAAATGACGAGGAAGAAACTAAAAGAGTTCGGCTGGAAACGTCTTCATCACCGATCATATAGTCCAAATATGGCTCCAACAGATTATTATCTTTTCCGTCTATTACACCACTTCTTAAAGGGAAAAGAATTCAATAGCAAATGCGCTGTCGAAATTGCCATCTCTGAGTATTTTGCCGGAAAGGATCAGAAGTTCTTCAAGCATGACATTGAACTTTTGCCTGAACTTTTGGACAAAGATAATTGAAAACGATGGACATTATATTATTGAATAAAATATTCTTGTGTTTTAATTTTTTATTCTATTCATCTTTTCCTTAAAGACTTATGAGACGACCTAATATATCAACTTCATCAATGGGTTTATAAGTTATAGTATTTTATAAGTCTTTAAAAGAGTTATAATATCAAAATATCATTCTCTAACTTGGTTTTAAATTCTAAATAGAGACTGGTATTGGTTCATGACATCACTATATCTCAGTCGACTTTCAATTCCTTTTAATATTCATTTATCATGAAATAAAAATAATCCTCATTGTGTTTATCTCATGTCAACTTGGAAGACACCGTAACTAATATTCTATTTGACTCAATATTCAGTCCACCGATTGAATGACATAAATATTAAATGTAGATGTAGATGAATTTTTGAAAATATTCGGTGAAAAAATCTCCACCACCTTTTAAATAAAAACAAACAATTTTTTATCATAAATAAACTTTATTAAATCAGATATCTTCCTTTTGTTCAATAACATTCTCCGTTTATGTAATTAAACTATAATTCCATCAATGTCAATTTTCGGAGATTTCTGATTGAAAAATGCATAATGTTCTGTTCACTGTCCTCTTTTGAAGCCAATGTAACTCCATTAAGAAAGTTCTGTAGAAAGTGGAACAATGGTGCCAGGTAAGGACTATATGGTTGTCGCATCATAACTTCCAAAACCAAGTTCTTCCACTTTTTTCTGAGTCATGAGAGATTTATGTTCTTGTGCATTGTTCTGATGAACACACAAAGCCTTTTCTGTTGACCAATTCTGGTCATTTTTTTACTCGATTGATTTAACCTTGTTAATTGCCAACAATAGAATGTGGAATCCATAGTTTCGCTAGGTTCTAGGACCTCGTTCTTGGAGTTATCCTTTGTTTTGCAGTCGTTTTCTGAAGATTCACCGCTTTTTTTCTTATTCATTTTTCATCAGAGGTTATTAAGAAATTATTCCATTTCATCACGTTTCAATAAATTTTCACACACGAAAATTCGGTCACTTAAGTTTTTTCCGATAAATTATGAGGCACCTAAATATCGAGCTTCTTTTCGCATACGACCAAAAGATTCTGTCATGTTATAAATGCTTATATGATGATGTTTTTCGATTATTTTTTGGATTTCGACGTCCTTATCTGTTACTGGTCTTCCAGAACGAGGTGCATCTGTCAAATCGAAGTTGCCACCGCAAAACCGGTCAAAGTATTCACGGCTGCTCTCTTTGATACAGTATAAGCCCCGTAGACATCAGATCTTTTGGCGGCTTGGGTGGCTTTTTTTCCTTTCAGGAAATAAATTTTAAGAATGTACCTAATTTCTTTGTTTTGAATTTTTGCTACATTTACTTAGTTTATTAAAACAATTGATATTAAGGATTTTTTCGAATAATAAATAGAATAAAATTAAGTCATTGATTTTATATTACATATAGAACTTACAGATCGCTTGATTTTCAACTTAAAACAATCCATGACGAAAATAGCTGGAACATTTTATAAAACCAAATATTATCTTATGGTAAATGAAGATAATTAAAGTTTTCGATCTAAAAAATCTTATAAAATAAAAATAAATACAAAAATGTATATTTCTAAACAAAACGTACGATTTCACCTCACTATTAAAATTTATATTATCCCAAGAATCTGCTAAGTCAAATGCGTTATGCAAATTGTGAAGGATAGGATGGAAATGCCAACATTGTCTAACCAATTCTAATAAATATGACTACCAAATAATTCAAGAATGATTTAATTAGTCAGCAAAATTGTTATTTTACTGGTTCAGACTTTTCACACATCGCATCGTTTTCATTTTTTTTCTTCAACAAGTCAGTCCATCTCAATCTATTGATTTCCAGATTTTCAATCCATGGACTTTGAATACTCTTGTCATTCTTTATATTCTCTTCACTTGCAATATCTTCTGAATTGCTACTTTCGTCAGGGCATAAAATAAGTATAGCTTTTTGAATTTCACTGAGAATCACGAAGCATGGTTCAACGATAAAATTGATAAATCCTACAATTAAGATCTCAAATTAAATTGAATGATTAAACCCCATTTAAACTATAATGTATAACCTCATTATGATAGGGATTAAAATAATAATAAAATTAAATGAATTATATTGACTTACATTTTTATTGCTTAATCCATTTGAATATAAATTTTATTATTATTATTATTATTATTATTATTATTATTATTATTATTATTATTATTATTATTATTATTATTAT
>JBBMKC010244670.1:0-10679 GCA_037834085.1 Bipalium vagum
TTTTTAATTCATTTCATTTTGGATATATTTTAGATGAAATAAGAAAATCATTAAAATGTACTTCAAATTTGGAACTTCAGATAAAATATGCAGATTATTTGTGAAATTAATATTTGTTAATAAGCCAATTCAGATAATAACTTAAAGAGTAAATTGGAGATTTTTTTCTTATTTTCTCTATTGTTTGTTTAAAATATTAAAAATGTAAAAAATCGTTGATATAGAAAAACCAGTAGAATAAAATCAATTTTAAATAAGCAAACAAAATAGTAGCCAATTCCAAAAGAATTATCATATTTTATAGAAAGTTTGAGTAGAAATACTTTCGGATCATGTTTTTTTTGACCGAAATGACTATCAAGTTTCTTTTTTGACCGATCTCAAATTTTTCATGTTGAAATTAAAGAAATGAATATTAAATCAATAAGCGGCATGGTGATGGGTATTCCATCCTATGCAATTATGTTTTAAGGGAAAACCGTCTGTTATTACTATAAATATTATTGATTTTGTTTTATGGCGTTGCTACACGAAAAATTGCATAAATTAAAATAAATATTTTTCTATTCGAAGAAAATTCTTTTCTGAAAAATTCAGTACCTCTAACTAAATGTGTCCATAAAAAGCAACACTTTTGCACCATCTTTTGAAAAATATTTCTTTTTGATCTTCACTTATTTTTTTTTCTTTTTACCAATCTTGAGTAGTGCAGATTACAACATATACTCATCATTCACACACATAAAAGGAAAACCAAGACCTATCTGAGTCTAGAATGAAAAATTCACAACTCCCTTAACACATCAGTCCCTAATTATTCCGAAAATACCATATGTACAAAATAAATTCCACTGCTATATCACTTTTTGACCTCAAGGATATTGCCGTGTAGATGAGCGAATGAGTCAGGATACAATTCCGTGATTAATTCATTGAGGGTTTTTTATTGACCCTTTATTGTTCTTACGATTTTATAAAAATATAGATAAATAAATAAAGGATGAAGATAAAGATATTTTTTTACGTTCTGGGTCATAGCTGTGAAGCTAGAAGCGATGGGCTCTGGACAGATCATAAAAGTCCATTCCTGAAGACGCAGGCGTTTCAAAATCTGTCGTTATTAATTTCTATGCAGAAATGAGAAAGGAAAGTGAGCTTTTTTCTTGAAAAATCCAATAACAATGGGAGAACCCATGTTCTCAACTGTTTAAAGATGAAACTTATGTTCATCGAACTGTCAACCACTAGATAAATTTTGACAGGGAGACTGGTGCTCACACACAAATTGAATCGATTTGGTGAAAACTATGCTGATCTCTTGGAATTATATCTAAATGAATGAATGTGTCGATAAAATATTCAATCGAGAAACTGTGAATCAATTTTTTATTTAATAAATTTGTAAAAAGAAAATTATTTGCTTTTGTTATTTTTTTGTGATTCGTTTCAAATCTCTTTTTTTATTACGAGCTTTTATCATCTTGTTAAACGATTAATTTGGATGTATACTGCTCCTAATTTACAAAGATGAACAATTCAATCTACGAAAAACGTGCAAGATTGGCAACTCGGAAGGATCTTGTCTACCAACATGACAATTCAAGGTCTCATATATCTTTGGTCACCTGGAATAATTATTGGCAGGGATGTTTTATCTCATCCTCCACACTTACCAGAATTAGGTCATACCGAATATCATTTGTCGCTGCAGAATTCCTTGAACGGGAAGACATTCAATGACGATGAGTCTATCAGAAGGCACATTGGCACTTTTGCCAATAAACTCTAAGAGTTCTACGAACGTGACATCATTAATTATTGCGGAAAGATCGAGAAAGATAATTAATAATAGTGCTGAACATATAATTAATTAAGATTGTTTTTGTCAATAAAATATTTTAATTTCTTTTCATTAAAAAGCGCACGAACACTCTTATCGACCAAATAGTTTATGAAATTTATAAACAGTGATTATTTTAAAAAGCAATACATTAAAAATATAAATATGATTTTAAAATTAAAAATTGCCATGGTCTGATTGAAAAATAAACATGTCAAACACTGGTTGGAATAATTTCACAATTAGAAATCAACAAGACAATAAAAAAGAAATAAAAATGGACATCCTATGAACTTCCCTATGGACTACAAAGAAAATTAGTTAAATATGTTAAATGCAAGTTCATTTCGATTTTTGAAATAGTAATAACCATTTTAATCCACAAAAAGATGGGCTGAACCAGAATTTACTTAAAGTTCTAATTTTGAAAGATTAAGAACACTAGGCAAGATAAAAGTTTTTAATTTTCATTTTTTGGAAGATTAATTCAGAAAAGATACAAAAAACGGTTGAGTTTACCAAAGGCATCCCTTGGTTTAAATTATAAGGTGAAAGACCATTGAGAATTAGGACCGCAATAGAATCTGGTAAAATAATAATTGTAATACTAAAATTAATGATATTAATAATAAAGAATAAAATATTTTAAAATCCATTTGAGTCCGAAATCGGTGACAAATTTTAAAATGAATTGAAGAATTATTTTACAAAGGGAAAATAACTGGGGAAATATTAGGGTATTAAGGGAAATAGATTACTATTTTCTGCATTTCCCTTTAGCCAACAACCAGGATGGTAAGCTGACTGAAAAAATCTGTTATATAAAGAAAAGGGCCTTTTATAAGTCGCCCAGGAAAAGTGAGAAAAAGTAAGTGAAAGTTATATTTTTATTATTGTTAGAAGATTGTGAATATATTTTTAAAATGAGTTTTTTATTGTTTTTTTCCCATGCTTCCCAAGTTCCAGAATTTTCAATTCATTTAGTGATCTCTAGGCGATCCAATGAGGCCTAGTTGACTATCCAAAGACTCATTGGTTATCTCATTGGTGACTGTTTTAGTGATTTTTAGTTTTTTTCTCGGATAATAAACGTTAAATTAATTATAATTTTGTTTCACATTGATCCTATATTTTGTGAGACACTACTTTGTTTTAATCTTTGATTGATTTTGTGCTATTAACGGGTGATCATTTATCGATTTGGTCTTGGAATGATTTTGATAAATTTTCATTATGATTTTAGCTTACATGTAATTGATTTTTTAAAATTAATTTTTGGTAATGTGATATATTTTGTTGAAAAACGATTGTGTCATTGTGAAACTTTGGATTGACTCAGTATGAAATGGAAGGCTTTATGTTTTCCAACGGGATTCTGTTCCATCACATAAGGCTCGATTACCTCAAGAATGTTTGGATGAAAAATCCAATGACCGCATCATTCCTGATATTTGACCTCCCAACCCCCAGACTACTATTAAACTACTTAGACAATTTTGAGAAAGAGATTAATAAACACTTCCACAATACTATGGATTCGCTGAAAGCCACCATATTCAGAGTAATGTTCAATATGAGTCAGGACCACCTGGTTAAGACATGCAGGCGATTTCAAACAAGTGATGAAACAGCGATCCAAGCTAATGGTGCTTATTTTGAATAAAATTATAATAAAATTCATTACTTTTTTATTCGTGTACCATTTTTTATCAATAAAGTTATTATTTGTTATTTTATTTCTGTTTTTACAGAGACATCAACATGTCTTTATATACTTTATGGACCGTGCATATTTGAGAAAATAATGAAATAAGTTCAGTAAGAGACAGAAAAGACACATCAGTACAAAAAATTTCATTTGATATAAAATTGTCTTTCTGTTCTTTAATAGGTCGATGAATTATCTTTTATTATCTTGACGTTTTGATGTAATTGTTAATTGTAAACTGATAAATTTGATGCTTGGATCATGTTTAAAACATAGTAGAAAAGGCGCAGTCAATTGATGATGAAAACCCAGAGTTGTAAAAATATTATAGAGAAGATTGGAACACGATAAAGTAGATCAATTTTTAGTGTAGCTATATTCAGTAATCTAAAGATTCCATCATTTTAAAAAATTGCAAGGGAATGCTGGGAAGTAAATAAAAATTAGTCATAATATAATAAAATAACTAATAATAATAATAATCTGATATTAACCATAGAACCAATAGTTTTGTTACTTTTCACAATAAATCAGTAAAAACCGTTTCTCCCTTAATGATTTTATACGTTGAAGCAGACAAAATTAATGAATAACGATTTTAGGAAGTCACAGACTGCTTCAGTGAAAACGAGATTCTGACAAAGAAAGTTAGGAATTATTGAATTTCAAAATGAAAGGCAAAGGCAATTATCACAAAGAAATGCACATTAGAACGTAATTACTGATAACAGAAAATGTAGATCGTGGAATTTCAATATCATAATTGAGAGATAAAGTATTCTCATTGATCTAATGTCTCATCATAAAATTCTGTCAATTTTGTAAGGGAAATTTTCTGTTTGATGAACTTCTCATTTGAGATTTGTCATTCGAAATAAAAAGAAATTAACGTGCACAATTTTTATTATTATGGACTCTTAAAAACTAAAAGTTGAATAAGTAATTAAATTAATTCATCAAATAAATAACTCTAAATTCTATTGAAAGATTTTAAAATAATGATCGTTATTATTTTAACTTATTATAATCATTTTATTGATTTAATTATTATTAATTTATTATCTCATTTCTAAATTATTTTCATTATTTCTATGATTATTTTAATTATTAATATAATAATCAGTTATTTTAATTATGGTAATCCTTCAATTAAACGGAGTAAAATAAATAATCGTGTAATGAAGTGTAACAATACAAATAAAAAAGGAAAAATCGAAGTTTTTCAATAACGAAGATTGGGAACTTAGTCTACCACACGACATGGAGGCTTAAATTGAAATTAAAATAGATCCAAAAGTAATCTTTCTTCATAAAAATGAATCATAAGATGTTTGATACTTCACTTTAAAATATTTTAAGCCTCTCAACTGAAGGATAATCTTAATTATTAACATATTATTATTGGGATAAATATTTATGATTATTATATCAGAATGGATGTTTACTAAATAAATGATTATTTATTTTATTTTAAAAAATAATTTTAATTTTATTGATAATCAATAAAAATTATTTTTAATAGTATATCCATGATTATCAAATATTATCTCATTTCCTAAAACGGAACCCTGTACCAGTAATTTATTTTAATTAATTTATTATTAGTTTTATATTTATTGATTATTGTTATTATTTATCTAAAGATGATTAATCTCAAGTTAATGATAGAATAGAATGGTTTATATATTATTATTCTTGAAAATCCTGACCAATCCAATTCTTTTCTCAAGAATAATGTAAATATGGACTTAAAAATACCGTAATTAATATTCTAAAATAATTTTCGTTACAATAAGTTTTGGTGCTCCCCTGTGTCTGATATTTTTGGATCCATAGCACAGCTCATATTGCTTACATCATCGTATTTTATCGATTATTACTATTATTATTGTTATTGAATATTATTATTTTAAGATAATAAGTATTTACTGAATGAATAAAAACCACAGTAAAATAAATATTCATTTTTAATAATAAAATTTTGTTTTGCCGAAAAATATCAGTTCAAGGTCAAAAAAATAAATAGATTGACCAATCAAAAATTGACGAATGCGATTAAAAACGACGTTGGTCGGAAATGAGGACAACAGAAAATTTGCAACTGACACAAATGTGTTATGAACATGATTAGTATTGGTAAAAGAATTAAGATAATGACAAAAGAACATTTTCTTTCAACGATTTTACTTCAGGTCAAAGTTTAAAAATTGCATGATCATATTGATATCGTTTCATAAAATAAGAAATCAAATTTATTTGTAATTTTTTATACAGAAAATTCCCAAATACTAATCTACTTTACAATAAAATTCAATGTATTATTATATATATATGAGATAACATATTAACATGTAAACAATTAATACAATATACCCAGGAATATGGCTCCCTACTGGAGGATTACAAAATTTCCTTTGCTGCTCAATAGTTGGACCACCGCCATATTGTATGGAAACCATAAACTCTAAAATATAATTTCAAATACTTCGTCAATAAACCATTAACAAATCCTCAAGATTTCAACAATTTCCATAATTCATTTTAAATTACAAAATTTGAAATTATCGCGCTGACAATTCATTTCAACAAAATTCGTAAAATGAAATATGATTGATAATTTTCGATTAAAATATTTTCTGTCTACATCTAAAAAATTACAATTTTTAAGTAGAAATATCACAATAGGAAGACTAAAAATATCACAAAAATCAGTATTAAACATTGCACAAAATGACTGAATTGTTGTGTTCTCATGATACTACAATTGATTGTTTTCAAAACGAAATCCAAATGATGATATACACTGGTAAATATGCTTCGATCAGTTTTTTTCTGACATCCTGATCCTCTTACAGTAACACCAACGAATACCCATTCGTCATTTTGTCCCGGGCATAATAAAGGTCCTCCAGAATCTCCCTGAATGATTCGATTTTATATTCTTATAGGATTATTTTATTTCCGAATATCAAAAAATAAAATACAAATTGTACTATCATGTTTCTAGTGAGAAAAATAATTTTATTTTATTTCTTTATCTGAATAGAAGAATTTTAATTTAGAAAGATGAACATATTGTATAAAATATAATGGAATATTAAAAGTTCAAGATCATCAAAAAATCAGTTTCGGTTTTATTTTACCATCAATCTTTGATTTATGAATGATATTATTAACGGAAATTATTTATATCTCGTTATTTTATTTCTATTTTATCTATTTTTCATTATGTTATAAAAAATTGCAGTGAGATCACCGGCAGTGAAACGAAAGGAGAAATATATTAATATATATATATATGTTTTGAAAAAATATTTTTGATTTTATCAGATGATGAATTGCAGACGGACTTTATATATATAACAAAAGTCTACAAGATAGAAATTGATTGTATTGCTTAGAGACATCTTTAGAAATATTATTGATATTGATGTTACCTTTTGGGCTGTGATCACTTATTTATAACCTTTACCCTAAAATCGTATTATTATCTCTCTCTCTTATATTAATCTCTATTATCATAATATTATCATTGCTGGTTTTAGTTTATATTATTTAAAGGTGGTTGTGTTGATATATTGTTCATTGTAAAGTTGAACGGAAATTTACTGGTTTATTAATTTGAAATTGAGATTTTTTTTACAATCATGTGTACAAAGTCTCTTAAGAACCTTATTAAAATTAAAATAATTTTTGAAGAATAATTAAAATCATTAAATAAATAATTTTAAAAAATCATTAACACAGTCTTAGTGTAAAAAAATTGATTATTTATAATTTTTTAGGGAAGTCACATACGGAACTATAAAATGTTTCAAAAAACCGCGTTTTTTATCAAGTCAAACAAAATAAAATATATTTATACAAGTACAATTAGTTAAATATAATTTCCATTTTTTAATTACCTCTTGGAGGTGCTTTCTCAGATGATGAAAATCTATAGACAGCTTGTATTTTTTATTTTCTATAAAATAGGTTCATTATACACACATTTTTCGTCAGCTGCCACAGCATAAATTTGCAGATTTTAGAGCATGTGATTCTCTTTTATTCGATGAGGAATCCACTTAGCATGGATTCATCTTTTGATTTATGATTTAATAAACTGAATTATAATTGATGCTAATGATAACAAAAATTGTGCTAATGGACAAACTGTACTCTTTGTCAAGAGTTTTTATACCTTATTCACATTTATATCGGTCATTTATTCATTTGGTCAGTCTGAATCTGCAATTCTTAGAACTCCTTGAAGCTGGTTTCTTCTGCATCCCTGCTCAATTTTTTGAGTTCTTAAACTCCTGATTTTTCCACAGCCATTCGTCAAATGCTTATAAATATATACTGCAGAGAATTCGTTAAAACAGCGATGAATTAATTTATATTCTCTGATGTTGAAACCATATTAATATTTTTGCTATGATATTAATATTAAAACAACATGCAGCAATTGATTTAATAAAAATTAATTTGTTTCATATTTCATATATTGATTTACATCCGAAGTGTAAATTGTTGAAGAAACAATAATATAATAAAACGCGGGTTTTTTGAAACAACCTATAAAAATGCTTTGTATCTATAAATTTATGATGTAAAACAATTAAACTGAATTTTTAAAACATTCAAATAATTACACTATGGAATTTGTATTGGTTTTCATTTTCTGTTTATTTCAGTGCTAATAAGTCTACAGTTTCGAACGATCAATAAACACATTTAACTGATGATATCGCTCATCCCATTTAATATCGGAATAATGGGCTTGGTTTGCCCACCTCTGGAATCAATGTTTTATTTAAGGATTATTGATTTATTTCACTTTTCGGTCTTATTTAAAATTTTATATTATATTTAAAATGATATATATTTTGAAATATTAATTTTTAAAATTATTTTAAAATTCACTTTATTATTAATAATTTTTTTAGTATTACTATAATTTTCAGTACTTCACTTTTTTTTTGAAAATTAAACACTTAATTAAAAATGTTACAAAATATTCAAAAATATCTTTGATAAATTCAACAAATTGATATTTTTTAAATATAGTAAATATTTTTAACGTTTTTAAATATATTTTTTTATAAAAATTTAAAAATTAATGGCCCAATTTTTTCCGAAATAAAAAAAATTTTAATAGGTCATGGGATTTTTTATGAACATTACTGGAGATAAAGAAATGAAGTAAAAGAATAATGATAGAATGTCTCAGTTTGAAATTAGTGTTATTACTTATAAAGTTTCGATTAATTAATTTAAACTCAAATATATAAAATATTATTTAAAAAAAGATATTTAGGATAAGAAAAAATGTGTTGGAAAATTAACGTTTTAAAATATTTTTTACATTTTTTATTAATTATAAATTAAATAATTGAAAATAAGTCTATTTAATTGTGATGTAAAAATTATTTATTACCGTTTTATCTTATTTTGGTTTTATTAAATATTAGGGTGATTCATAAGTAATTTCGATTTTTTGTTTAAGTAGTTCAAAGTTATTTTTTAGTTGATAATATCGATTTATATATCAATTTGAAACTTAATGAATTTTCTATCATTAGGTTAATTAATTTATGTTATATAAATGTAATACCATCTTTTATTTTAGCTGAAATAAAAATTGAAAAAATCGAAATTCGCAATGTGCTTCGACATTATTGGAAGCAGCAATTCAAAACAAATAAAGAAAATATGCGAAGTATAGTCCAAATCCTGTTCAAAAAATTTAATGAATGTGACAATGATTTATACGATCAACCACGTTCCGGTAGGTCAGTAACTGTGAATCAAAAAGCTCTACGCAATGTTGTTGATACAAAATCAACGACTAGCACTCGAATATTGTTCGTTGATCTAGGTATTTCCTAAGCAATAGTTGTCCAACAAGTTAAAGCAATCGGTAAGGTCAAGAAACGATGTAAAGACGTACCTCACGATTTGATCGAAAATAAGGCAAAGCAACATAATAATTAACATGACATAAAACAGTAAAAAAATTATGTTAATTTATAAAAAAATGTATTTTAGTGAAAAACAATTTAAAAGATTGTAAATAAGCCTCTAACGGCAATGTCATGAAATTATAAGTGATGTAAATGCAACTCATAAACCAAAAGTAATTAATTAGAAAAACAAAAACATTTATTTTCTTCATAACTAACTAGAAAGAAACAATAAGCTCAAACATAGGCAGATATAAAGCTGAAACTGAATATAATAATGTCTTCTTTAGGTGTTGTATTTCAGTGTATTATAAAATGAGTTCATTAACTATGATAATTAAAAAAAGCACTTAAAATAAAAAATGTAGTTCTTTTTAAAAACTATTATATTTCAATATCCTTTATTCTCTATTTCCATTCTTTTATTTCCTTTCAGTTTTATTCAAAACATTTTAATAAAAAAAAAGTTCTATTCACTTTTAAAATTTAAATAGTGCTTAATTTTGTTTTATTGCAATCATATATTTAACAATAATAATAATAATATTATTTTCGTAATACGAGTTTATTAAGTATCAGTGTATTATTTTTATGATTTTAACCAATTAGTTATTAATATTGTAATCGTACATTTAATGTATTCGAAGTTTAATAACTTAAAATATTATGTTCGCTCACCCTACAAACCGATCCAGAAAGAGGTGAGGTACAAATTTCTTTTGACGTCTGGGTGATGCAAGCTTTACTCTCTTGTCTTGCCATTATCTTCAACGTTGCATGTTTCAAAACCGGATTAACAAGAGCTGTATATTAAAATGGAATAATGATTGAAAGGGCAAATCATTTAAATAAAGATAAAATTCATTTTAATTAATGCGTTATATTACTATTTGTATTATATATATATTAATTAATAATAATTTATAAAATATATATAATAAAATATAATAATATAAATAAAAAAAAAGTAATGATCATTTTATAAAATAAAAAATAATATAATATCAAACTTAGTAATAAGGACATATAAAATAGTCTTCCAAGAAATTCAACCTATCAATGAAAGTTTCGAAATTAATTACATCATAGAAAAAATCTTTACTAAATACAGTATCTGGCCATTGAAATAGACTCAAGTATGTTTTTACAAACAATGTTATTTCACTGAACTAATTTGATTATG
>JBBMKC010244680.1:0-10678 GCA_037834085.1 Bipalium vagum
ATAAAATATAAAATATAAAATATAAAATATAAAATATAAAATATAAAATATAAAATATAAAATATAAAATATAAATATTAAATATTAAATATAATATCAATGGAATAATGTACAATGTAATAGGCTTATTAAAATATATATGAATTTTATTAAATTATTTTAATTTCTTTCACATTATTTTAATGATTTCTAAACAATTTATCAGACTGAAAATTTATTTTTTGAAAATTTTTAATGATTATAATTGAAAGATTTACTCAGACATCAATTTATAATGAAAAAGAACGCTATTTTCCTGGAAATATAAGGAAAATAATTTACCTGAAGCCTATCTAGGCATTAAAAATTCGTTATGATTTATTTCAATGATTTCTCTCTGAGCATAAATCTTGCAAAACCGAAGAAACTTTACTTAGTGACAAATTAATTTAAGTCCTGTGTTACCTTAGCATTATATTTGCCTTGCAAACTGATTTTCTTTTTTTTTCTCCGAAAACCTTTTTAAATACTCCCAACATAGTGGCTCAAGTGATAGGGATGGATGCAGGAAATCTCGACAATGAGAACATTTTTTTTACTTATTGGATTGAGTAGGAAATGTTAGGCCTTCTAACGTTATGTATTATGTTCTGTTTTAGGCAATGAGAAATTCATTTGATTTTTTGTTATTTTTTCTTTCAATTTCAAATGACAATGTCGTCGTTTCTTCAAGTTTAATTTTTCCTCAAAATAAAAAGCAAAGTGTTCTCAAAGGCCGCGCAAGTTCAGTTTTGCAACAAAACGATATTTATATTATTTTATTTTTATTTGAAGAATGTTATTAAGAAAAAAATCGACCGAGCGTCACTAAAGATTGCCTCACTATAATTAAAATTTTTAACATTAATCAAACGGCGGAAATTAATTTTTTCGGAAAACAGAATATTAATGGATTTATTTATTTATTTATTGGATGTTAATTAAATAACGTTATAAATAAATTTAATATATTTTCCAGGACAGAAATAGCACATCGTTATCGAATTTTAAATATTGATTTTTAGATCAAAATTGAAATCAAAGATATCGGGTTCTTAAACAATGATAAAATTTTTGTGAAATGGAAATAATATAATTTTTTCTTAAATTGGAGATTATTCCTCAAAAAATTGAATTAAGTCACACTTGTACTATGCTTAATTAAAAATTTATTCCGAACGAAAATTAATCTTTTGTGGATTTTTTTATATATTTATATATTAATTAATTAATGAACTTTGTTAATTATAATAGCTTTTACATTAAAATAATTATAATTTATAATTATAGTTGTCAGAAATGTTTAATTAAATATTAATTTAATTTAAATAAATAATATTTAAACATTTATATTTCATTTAAAAAATTTAATTTACAAAAGATAAGTTTTGAAGATAAAAAGTTACATAAAGCAATGTAGAAGAAACCCCTTTACCCATTATTGATGTAATCACCATTATTGTGGAGCACATACTTTCGATGTCGAGGTAAATCATTGATGTCATCGATTTTTGTCTGGCATTGTCATGCAAAAACATTGGACTATTCAATTCTGATTTTTATGCAAATACCATCTGCCACTTACTGCAATTATTTGCAGTATAATTGTATTCCAGCTTTTCTCAATGAATTATATATTTTAAATTCCACAAAACACAAACCATAAATTTCATTTGATGTCGGTCGGCTCTTAAATAGGTTTTTGTGCTTTCAACCTTGTTCATCCAACTTCTTCCGTGTGCCATGTTATAAAACATATACCATTTATCGTCTGCGGTGACCACTTGCTGAACCATGTCGCTTTTCCGATAGCAATACTATGCATGCATTCATACGACGTTGAGGGTCAGTTGGCTTGGAATCTGTATGTGCAATACTTGACTTTCCCATCACATACAAATGACTAACACCAAACTTTATATAAAGTTCATGTGATGTTATATGTTGTCATGCTTCGACGCAGACATGCAAAAAGTCTTCGTCAATGAGAAAGACGTTTGACTCTCTTTTGGGTGATTTTTTTATGTCAAATTTACCACTACTGAACTTCATAAAATAATTATCTGTGGTCCGAAGACAAATAGTACGGTTTTCAGAGGCTTCACTGATTTGGTATTATAATTGACCATCATTTAGGCCTGACTTGAAAGCGTGCATCAATTTGTTATAAAATATGTTAACAATACAATTTATATAAATATGTTAACCGTCATGGGACATTTTCATTTTATCGTCAATATCATTTTGTAAGTAGCCCTTAAATATAGTGAATATGTAAAAATTATATAAAACAAATAAATATATGAAAATATTATTTTTATCTATGCAGAAATTAATAAATATTAAGTATCAGGTAACCAAGAAAGTTCGTATTGTTTTTTCATAAATATGTGGAGTAAGTATATATAAATAACTATTTAATTTTACAAAGAAATATGATTTGATAATGAAATTTCATATTTGCCCTTTATAAATTTTCTTTGCGTTAATCAATTTCTATAAGAATTTATACATTTATTCAAATCCAAAGTGCTTATTGATAAAAATGTATTAGATTGTTGCATATAAAATGTCTGATTGTGTAATATACAAAAATATAAAAATCCAATAAAAAAATTATTTAATTAAAATATTCACCATTGGATGCTACACTTTTTTCTTATCTAGAAACTAATTTCAGAATCCAATTTACATAAAAATCTGAATTTCTGGACATCATTCTGATCAGAAATGATCCTTTAATAATTAGAGAAATTTTGCTACATGAATTCAAATTCAGTCTAAGACTTACGAGGCATGTCTTAGAATATGTATAGCGTTTGAAGATTATGCCTTAAAAAAAGAGAACATCTCAAAATTGGTTTGCAAAATCTTTTAACGACGATGAGTCACTTGAATTGATAAGAATTATACATTTACATTGTAATATGAGATAATCACATTTTACTTAGTAGCTTATAATTTCATTTGTTGTCTTAATAATATATCTTTAACTTAATTCTGTAGACAAAGCTAAAAAGTCACTTATTTTATGAAATAAATAATTTCTTTTATTTTAATAAAGTACTCTTTCAAAAATTAAACATTTTAATAAAAAAAGAAAAAAAAGAATTTTTTTGATTATTTTTATATTTCCAAATATAAGTCACATTAAATTAAATTCTCAATAAAATTACTTTTTATTTTATATATTTTGTTGGTTTTATTTTAATAAGATTAATTATCAATGACAAATGCTTAGTGACGTCTCTTTTATCAAACTGACCCAAATATAAAGTCATGTTTTTGATCTCATTTCCAAAAAATAAGAATAATATTTATTTAGTTTTAATTTAATATTATTTATATTTCACAACCGAAAATTATACTTGTTTGCTGGGATAAATTTAGAAGTCAGCATAGGTTTATAGATTTAATAGATTTAATTTTTGTTTGAATAAAGTATATATAAAATAATATTTTTAAATTATTAAAATTGATTGGTTTTTTGATAATTATTTTATTTTTATTATTTTTTTTTAAAAAAATTTTTATGTGACATAATCAAATTTAAATGCTTTCAGCGATTACAGTATATTAAAACTTAAATATACAAATAAATACCATCTGACTGATAATGATCTCTACTTTATGTTAAAATTTTTAATATTTTTCATTTTGGTAACAAAACTTTTAGAAATTTCAAAAAATATATTAATTTATTCATAATTTTTTCATGATTTTATCAATGCTTTGGACTCTTTAATGTCACCTGAAACATAATTCCTTTTTCAACAAAAATCATTTTCGCATTTGTTGTTCAACTCTACAAATATATAATTTTATTTAAGATTAAAATATAATATTATATTGGAAGTTCTAAAAAAACGTTTTATTTTTATTTCTACGAAATATTATGTCTACCAATAGAAAAAATTAAATTCTTTATTAAATGATAAGTATGCAATTATTTTAATAAATAAATTTTCAGATCAGATAATTAAATGGCATTCTGTTTACAAAAGATTCAACTGGAAACTAAACAAAATTTAATTTTAGTTAGTGTTCACATCGGAAGAAGTAAAGTGAATATTCGGCAATTTGTTTTCTATATGAATATCAGTAGAAAAAATTGACAAGACTACTGTTTTAATTGTTCCATTTTCAGCAGAAAGATTTAATGAAATATGACTACGCAATTTGGTTGAGAAGTTTAAAAGGTTATTTAAGTATCATATTTCATCAACGTCCCGGGGTTCCTAGAAAATGCATCATTGACTATTAAGACCAACTTTTGATTATTTGGCACAAACACAGGCGTTGCTTGCTAAGAAATTAGGAAGAAGTCAGCGACATGTTTTCACCCACTTTCATGAGTTGAGTAAGTTTCAAAAAGAAGAAAAATATATCTTGCATGCAGACAGTAAGTCCAATAACAATCAAATTTTCACAGCTTTTTTTCTAATCTTAATAAACATAAAAGAATGTTGTTCTTATGAAAAATCATGATGAAAGACGACATATGGATATAGTGTGATAATCCATGACGTATGAGGTCAAGGGTATCTCCTGGAGAACCATTCACATAGCATGTGAAACAAAAAAAGGTTAGATATTAGATTGTATTCTATGAAATGTCAGATTATAATATTTAATTTTTCCACATAGTTTACAATCTTTTATAGTAAAGCTCTAGAAATAACCTATACTGCACTTTGAAATCCTCATAATGAAATATGGCATTTTTATATTTGTCTAAATACTCCAATAAACTCTTAGAAAAGTTAGGGAATTGTTCACAAATTGACAACCAAGGAAATTCGCACAATTTGTTAGGTTTACAACTATGACTCCGGCTTTTTTTTAAAATGATAATAAAAATTTTGTTTGCATATAAATCTAAATTATATTGAATTGATTTATAAACAAAAATACCATGTAATTAATAATATCATGAGACAGTTGCTTTAATATTCCTTGTTTAAATATTATAGATATTCAAATGTCAATATTCATCCCAAATAAACGACATTTGCGAGAAGTAATTCTACATTACTTTATTGTCAATAAGACTGCAGCGGAAACGTACCGCTTGTTTCGAGATACCTATGGAGAACATGCTCATTCAATGATCACATGTAAAGATTGGTTTTGCCGTTTTAGAAATGGCCAATATGATACGAACGACAAGGAGCATAGGAAGCCACAAAAGCAATGTGAAGATAAAGATTTTAGAGGGCTGTTGGCCGAAGATCCATGCCAAACACAATCTGATCTGGCTGTCGCATTAAATGTCACTCAACAATGCATTTCAAAACGTCTGGCAGCTTTAGGAATTATTCGAAAATTAAGAATTTAAATCCCACATGAATTGACAGAAAGATGCATTGAACGGCGAAAAACAATTTGTGATGTCCTTCTTCAGAGACAAATAAGGAAAGGTTTTTTGCATCGAATATTCACGGGATTCAAAAAATGGATTCGTTATGACAATCCGAAACGCAAAGCAGCTTGGTGATGTCAGGTGAACCCGGTCCATCAACACCGAAACAACATGTCCACGATTTGAAAGTTATGATGTGTATCTGGTGGGATCAGAGAAGAGTGATCTATTATGAATTTTTAAAATCTTCTGAAACACTAACTGGGGAACTTTATCGATCACAATTAATTCGTTTGAAGCAAGCTTTGAATGAAAATCTACCGGAATGGGTGGCTGGACACGAAAAGAAAATTTTACAAGATAACGCAAAAATTAAAAAGATAATTATTAAAGATAATTCAAGACCACGCGTTAATTCAGTTGTAAATAATCACTTAGAAGTTACAAAGTTGGAAGTCTTACCTCACCCGCCCTATTTACGAGACATCGGTCCTTCGGATTACCATTTGTTCCGCTCTTTGCAATCAGCACTCTCCGGAGAGCGGTTCAGTTCCTTTGAAAATCTCCAAAATTGGATTTACAGCTGGATTTCATCAAAAGACCCAGAGTTTTTCTTTCATGGAATTCATTAGTTACCTGAAAGGTGGGCAAAGGTTGTAGCTTCCAATGGAACATATTATCAATAAATGTTTTTAAATAAAATTTGTAATAAGTGTCTTTGTTTTCTTATTTAAAAAAACCCGGAGTCATAGTTGTACACCTAATACTTATATGAATGGAAATTCCGACACAAAACTTCAAAAGATACTAAAAACATAAAATTAGCATTTAGAAACAGTATCATTAAGTTTTTGTATTTGAAATTTGCGAAAAGTGATAAAAGCTGATCAAATGCAAACCATAATAGGCCCAGAAGCGTCATTAAAAATGATGATTTACTGATAGAGATGGAATTAAATTTAAGTTCAACGGTTCGGGATCTTGATAAAACAATAATTGTTCGTTGTAAGATAGTTGCAAGATATTTGAAAGCGACTAGTAAGGTTAAACGTTTTAGGCATGTATTCTGCATTTATTGAACCAATCACAAAAATGAGCAATTTAAAATTTGCAACAATTTACTGTTTCAAAAAGCCATCCATTTGTAAATCGTTTCATAAAAAATGGTGAAAAATGGGTTCTTTACAATAAAATTCAGTACAATCCGTAAATATTTTGAACCCTTGCCCACAATCTGCTCAACACCACACAAAAAGGTAAAGCTTACAACTTAGTGGTTCATGACTAGTGTCAGGTATTCTTCACCGGTAGATCCTTGTGAGATATTAACAGCAGAATGACTATCTTCGATTTCACATTTAGAAAATCAGATTTTTACATAAATTTTATTCAAAAAATGCTATCTTATTGGCACAAATGTGTTGAAAAAATTGGTAACTATTTTATTTGAATAAAAGTCGAAAGTAATAAAAAACAAAATAATTTGATTAAAAATATTGGTTATATTTTAGAAATTGTGAATTGTGATCTAAAAATAGTTATGGCCTGTTGGTAGAACTATTATAATAATATCTGTTAATCATGTATATATATTTTTTGTTCTTAATATCTTTTGTTATACTGCCATAATTTTGTAAGATAAACCTTAAAATTGTAATTTAAGTCATTTGTTTGGCTTGAATATTATTATAAACTACTTTGCGCCAAAATTATCCACCCCCGTCTTGAAAAGGAGTAATAAAGGCATTAATTTGATGGTTACACTGAATAGAGCAAAAGTGAAAAAAGGTTTTCTGAACCCTTTTCCACGCGAGACAAAAACCAAATTATTTCAAGTAGTTTAAATGCAGAAAAGTCTGATTCCATAGTCCGCCCAGACATCAAATAAAAGTATTCATTGAAATAAGACTACTACAAAATAAGTCCCTGAAACTCACAAAAGAAATTCATTTAAACTAAAGTTTTAAATTATCCAGTAAATTAATAATATGCTATTGTTAAAAAATGTTGTATTCATTGCCTCTCGTTTACCTTAGGTACAATAAGGTTTTTGAGATAATTCCTAGGACGTAGAAAAAAGATCGGAATCATTAAAATCTATTTTCCAAGTGTATTTTATTTTTAAAACCTACTGCTTTTTGTTAAGATGTATTTCATAAAATTATCTTTTCTTTTGCAATTATTTTAACAATGGTTATTGGGACTGCTGATGCTGTTCCATTAACTTCCGTTGTGTTTTGATTTTTCCTAAATGAGGAACTTTCCTACCTCAAAATTTTGATAAAACAAAGTAAATTATATTAATGAAACTTTGTTTAATTGATGTGGTAAGTCACCAAATATTTTTTATTTTTCTTTTGAGAAAGCATTTTACTAATAATAATATATTTAAACTATGAAAAGAAATATTTTCATTTATAAAAACTTTTATTTTAAAAAGATTTATTAACATTTTCGATTAAATATTTATTTGATGCAACATCAAAGCTCATTTTACAATATTGATTTTATTTTTTAGCCTTTAATTCTATCCTAATTTTATCTTAAATTATTTCATCTTATATATGCAAAATATTGTCAAAGTTATAAAATTGCTTGGCAATTTTTAAAAATGAAATGCTAATTTGTGAAAATATAAAAATAAATCTCAGGTATAATATTCGGTTTTTATCTAAATAGTCATAAAAAAATAATCTTATCTCCCTCTTTATCTTCAACTGTTTTCACCTTTCCACCAAATCACAACAGAATTCCCTTGACATGGTTGCCGAAAAAGTCTTCAATTTTTTTTATTGTTATATGTCAAAGCTACCATTTAGCTTAACAAACGTAATATACGATAATATTTGAATTTCGGCTAAAGATTACATGATACTGAATAGAACCCCTCTTACGTGAAACATTCCTCTTTAATTACTATCTGTGGTATGGTGTTTTATAAAGCTCTAACATTTTAATAAAATTAATGGCAGAAATGATTTAAAGAATTATAACACAAAAAAATTTCAATTAAATTAAATTTGTCAATATTAAAAATAATGTAGTAAAACAAACTGCATTAAAATAAGATAATAAAATCTTGTTAACATTTATATTACATACCCATAACAAGAAGTTTAATTTATTATTTCACTTCAATATTTTAAGAATGTATGTTTTATAGAAAACAGATTTTATGAATATTTCCATTAATTTGATCTTCAAATATTCTAAGAATATTAAAATATATTAATATATCTCTCTCTAATATATCTCGAATTGATATTTTTTAAATCTCTTTAAAAACTTTCATGATTTTTATTTCTAGAATGTTGAACTTCTCAGCTGCATGGACGCTTATATAGTCATATACGCTATTGATAATTCGTCTTCCTTTATATATGCTAAACATATCCTTACCGACCTGGTAGAGAAAGCCAGTAGAGATAGTGTGATTGCACTTGTTGGAAACAAAACAGACCTCGAAAGATGCAGACAAGTATCCAAAGAATGTGAGTTTTTGAATTTATGATGGGTTTTTATATGTTAAAAAAATCTATTATAGAAAATAAACTTTTTCTTCAGTGTTTTAAAATCCAAAACTTTTTAAAATTATTAATAACTTGTTTATAAATATTATTATAAAATTGCGACATTCACTTTAAGAATCCTCAAAAAATTAAATATTGTACTCAAAATTAGTTTAAGCAAAAAGAAACTGCAGAATCAGAATCGAAGGAACTCAATTTCCACAGAATTAAAAAATAATAAGTAATTTTTAATTGTAATATTTTTTATAAATTATTTTTTATTAATCATTTTAAATTTCATTTCAAAACGAACAAAATACATTTTCTCATCAGAAATTCATAATTGTATCATCAATTAATTTTTAGAAGAATGATTGCCATTCTTAGACTCGAATCTGATTGGCTGAATATTGGTCGTTACCCTGAGGAACGCTATCATCTCTAGGTAACAACAGGATTTTTTTAGAGGTCACGAAGGGGAATTTAGAAAATTATATTGTTTTTTTTTTGTTATTTTTTAAAAATATATTCAAAGTAATTTTAATTTTCCCTTATTATTAATTTAAAATTAATTGAAACTTGAGGAAATGTCATTTTCAATAATTGGATTTTCAGACTTTTTTTTCTTCAACTTTAATTATGTTCAAAATTTTTGAAATTTTTTTTAATATATCTCCTTGAACTGATACATCAACCTTTATATTTTGGCCTTTAAACGTTTTTCTAGAATAGATGGATATTATTGTTATAAATTTGCTTAAATGTATAGGGTTGCTCAGAAAGTTACTTCGCTTTTTTGAACCTATCTTTAAATATTAATTTAAGCAATTAAGTCATTTTAAAAGTTGGGATATTCAATTTGCCTGGTAGATGACAAAATGCCATGGAACAAAAAGAACAATACATTATTGAATAAAATATTTATTACTAATAAAACTTTTGGTCTTACTTTTCACTAAAAAATATGAAGTGACTTTCCGAACAACCAAATATGTAAGAAAATCTTTTTTAGCGGTATTAGAATTTAAAATAAAACTGTTGCCATAGTCATTTTTGATTTTTATTTCATTAAAAGATATCTTAAAAGAGAAATGATTAATAAAATACCTTTCCACGGCAGTGAAAAGACTTGTGGAGACTTAACAGACATTCAAATTGTACATATAACAGTGTTAATGCAGTGTCATATTTTCTCTTGACATCAAAAAGATAGTTTATAAACTAAATTTCCTAGGAGACAGACCAGAGTAATAGAAAACCTAAAACTGAACAGAGAATTTCGTCCCGGTTTTCACTGTGAGTTCAAAGGTTAGTGAGACAAAGTTTAATAATTTCTGCTAAGATATTTACCTATGAATTTGAATAATAATAATTATTATAATTAGAATTAGAATAATTTCTAAAATATTCGGCTTTTAATGTTTTTTATTTTACCAATAGAAATGTAGGTGTTACGCCCAATTAGTAACTAAATCTCTAGACATGACTGCATTTAACACAATAATGTACAGAGAAAACAGATAAATATATTTTAATATCAATTAATCGTCATTGTTATTTCCTGATAAATTCACCATTTTGTTGATATACACATTTAACCATTCAATCAACTTATGAAAATCTGTTAAATTCTTCAGCAACTGCCTTAATATCACCTTTGAAGAGTTTATTGTTTTTAGATCGTCTAAGGAGAAATTGTAGGATACCATTTCTTGATCATCAGACAGGTTTTTCTTTCGTTGACATGATTCCATCTTTTCAAAGTTTGAAATTTTAAAATAATTGATAA
>JBBMKC010244691.1:0-20919 GCA_037834085.1 Bipalium vagum
ATATTAGCTGCAATTCAAAAATGTTGCCTTTATGTACGTATTAGCTGCAGCTTATACTCGGGATTTTACAGTATATAAAATTGTTATTCAGAACATTTTTTAAATTGATGTTTTCTTAAAATTTGATACACAATTGATATATATATATATATATCTTTGAAGATTTTTTTAAAATGTCACTTTTTGTACAACTCACTATGTCAATTCAGTTAAAATTTATCTGATTTTTATTATTTATAAATGAAGCCTTTTCTCTGATGCCTATAAATTGTTTAACAATTAGTTATTTATTTTTAGGCATTTTAATAAAATTTATTATTATGAAGTATTACAGATTTATAGAGGGTTTTTCCAAAGTAGAATTTTATTGCTATTAAATTTTTTCATCATTATCCTCAATTATAAAAGGATCGAAATGAATCACTACTTAAGCTACGCCAAAGTTCTATTATCACATAAAAATGATTGAGATTAACGATTTTTTAATTTTGATATTTCATGAAAAAAAATTTCAATGTACCATTTCTAATTGGTTATTTAAAATATTAAAATTCAAAAGTTTTTATTTAACTTTTTTTCTAATTTAAAAAAAATACTTATAGTGGCTCCATTAAGTATTCATACAGTATTAAAGTTACCAATTTTGTTAAAAAGGTCTTTGATGAAACACTTAAATTTAATGAAAATCTTTACATTACTCACAAAAAGCACAATTTGAACAAGAGAAATCAAAATAAATTTAATGCAAACTGTAGTAAAAATAAAGAACCCAGGTCTCAATAAATATTCGTATTCTCACAATATTATGAAGGAACACCTAAATCACTATGATCAATATTTTGTTGCATATCCATTATTGTCAATAATATGTTGCATGCGTTTGGGCATTGATTTAATCTATATTTGATGTTGATATATATTTTCTTACAAATCCTAAATGTTTTTCTAATTTTTTCACTAATTAAGGATTTTTCTATCACTCGACCATTGAAATCATTATTTCTAATAGTTTTTCTCAAGGCTTCAGTTTCTATGCTTCTTCCTTTTAAAAGAATAATATCATTTCATGTACTCTGTGAAATCATGAATGGAGTTTTTTAATTTTTCCTATTATTTGACGTTCGTCTCTATTATTTAACATCTTTGGGCGAATGTACCTTATATATAAGTGATAGAACCTGTATTTTTCACTTTTAAATAACATCGAATAGTAGATTTTCTTCTGTTAATCACATATTTAATGTCACTGTAACTTTATTCCGTACAATATAATGTAATAATTTGAGTTCTTTTCCAATTTGACATTTCTCTGATTTTGTCCTCATTATTCATTGTGATAATAAATTTTAAACACAATTGCAATTCTTTCACTTTTGATTTTATCTATACTAATTATTTTTGCTATAAGATATGATTTAGAAGGATAAGAGAATTTTTTTATTAATATTCAGTGATACAGGAAAAAAATTATTCGTACACCACTTATTTAATAATCAAATTGTTATTTTTTTCAAAAAATCAATAGAAAATTTTTTATTAAATTAGTTAGAATTTTTTTATCAAATCCAAGTAGTTTTCATAAAAATTCAAAAACTGAAAAATTTCACTGGAAAAAAATTACGAGCTTTACTTTTATTACAAATCCAATTTTCTGATTAAAAAAAAAGAAAATATTTAATTGACCAAAATGAAGCTTATTTTAATCACCTGTTTTGCTAAATTATAGATGGTATCAATGTAATTTTAAAAAGGTTTCGCAATATTGGAAAAACTATCTGAAACTATCTCATCCTACAGTTCAAAATGTTTCAAGTTGGATATTCAAAATGAAAAGAGAATCAAGCAAACCAAAATCATTAACAGACAGACAAACCTAATATATTGTTAAAAAGTAATGAAAAATTCACAACTAAGTTCTTCCAAACTTGCAAAGACATCTCTTCAATTTCAGGAACTATTATTTCACCCAAAACCATTCGAAATCGGCTACGTAAAGCAGGTTATCAAACTGGAATCTCTAGAAAAAACCTTTCATTATTGAAATAAGCCGACAAAAAGACTTGACTTTGCCGAGTGTTGTAGGTCATATTGATGCCGTTGGAATTCTGGTAATTCTTTAACAAAAAATTATTTATGAAAAATGCATCCGGCAGAATCTTCCTCCATTTTCTTGTGTATTAGTTACAAGCGGCCTTTCGGCTACAGGGATCCCGCAACAGGGCAATATGACCGTTCGTTGCCTGGTTATCTACTGCAACCAGGTTTTTACACTATTTAAGTCGAGAGAAATTACATAGTAAAAATATCGTACCTTCCGAGGAACAGTAGTATTTATTTCACCGTATTGCATCCATTTATTGATTAAAATAAGTACAATATTTTGGTTTTGAAGGGGCAAAAATATATTTGGAAAAAATATAAGATAGAACGTACTCAAAAATATCATTCCAATTGTGAAATATGACAGTGTAGTGCTATGATTACGGGTTTTATGAGTGCAGCTGGAGTATAAAAAAATTTTAATAATAGAAAGGATTATGATTGACCTAGGCTATGTTAAAATACTCCAAGACAATTTAACAAAAAATGAGAAAAACGGTACCTGTTCTAATAGAGGACAATGACTGAAGCATACTGATTACACAACCAGGAATTTTTTTTATAAGACCAGAAAAATATTTACTTCGCTGTATATTTACCCTGTAGAAAATTTGTGGTCGAATTTGGTGAGAAAATTTCGTCAAAAAGATATTCATTCCGAAAAGAGCTGATTGAGGGTTTGGTGAAATCATGATCAGAAATAATATTTGAAACTACAAATACAATACCTAGAAGACTCAAACCAATAATTAACAATAATGGAGGGCATAAAAGTATGAGTTACGATGTTGGTATCAGAATTTTTTCAAAAATTATATTTTTGTGAAAACCATTTGAAATAATAATTTTTCCTTTCTAACTTATTTTTCTTGCTTTTCTATTGATTTATGTGAAAACCTGAAGGATTCAGTTAATCAAAACTTATTTTAGCTTAAAAAATGAAGTGTACAAATACTTTTTTCTTTCACTGTATATCTATTAAGCAATATTTGCTATTAAAAGTTAATTATTAATACAAAGTTTACTACATTTAATAATGGACATTTATTTTATCGATCTCATTTTTTGTATAATATTTAAATATATTGATTAATATATTAATATTGATAATTTCAATTATACTTAATTAATGTCAGATTATTGATATACAATATTATTAAAAAGTAGTGATAAAAAATAGCCTACGAAATTACTAAGTAGAATTGAGAATTTTTCCACTTTTAACTATTATTGATTAAATATTTTTGTAATTTTATAAAAGATTTAATTTTTTTAAAAATTTGAAAATATCATTTAATTATTAAAGCTCATTTTATTACTTGGAAAACTAATATTAAGGAATTTCTGGTTTTGCGACTACATCCAACAAATCTTGAGGAAGGTCGAAGAACTTATTCAAAAATGTTTGAATTTTTCCACGGAAAAGATAGATGTGGTGTCATTGATCAAAAAAAATTAGGGTTGAAAGATTGTTTTATTTATCCACTCAATGCTCATTCTAAAATCCCGTCATTCTTATTACCTTTCAATGGACCCGGATTTGAAAAACGTCGTCCTCATATGTTACTGATGCTGATTGTTCGTAGTCCTTTAGATTCAAATATATACAAATCATTTTCGTAAAGATTTGCTATTATTAAATTCTATCGTTACCTTTTGAAATTAGACCGAAATATGATCAGGATCATGATTTCACTCAAAATCACGGGATTAATTTGGAGAAATATTGTCAACCTCTAATGACTTCATCAGTGTGCCCGTCTCCAATTATTGAGGATAAATCAGCTGACTTAATTTCAGATAAAAAATCCATTTCGGTCGGTAATGTAGATAATGAAGAAGAGAATAAAGGTATTTATACATACATACATACTACTACTACTACTACTACCAATAAATAATAATAATAAAATAATTTTATTATTATAGAAGAAAGTAAATGTGATGTATTATGCCCCTCAGTGGATAATAATGAATTATCTGAGAAACTCAACGCACCAATAATGTGTGACTATATTAATAGTCAAAATGACGAAAAACCACATTCCTTGAAAGATGCAGAAGCAGAAGTGGAAGGAGAATCTTATAATGAAAAAGTTGAAAAATATACAAAAACTGAGTTCGACCAGATTGCCAGTCCCACGAAACTCGAAGATAGCTCAATGGTTGTACCATTTCAAAATTGTCAGAAATCGAATTCTGCTCACGAGAAAGTGGATACAATACAGAGCCACCTAGAAGAGGAGGATCACGGGGATTTTGATTTACGTTTACTTTCCAAAAATCACAGTTCTCTCATCAAGTCTAATCAAAACTGTATGGAAAATAGATCTGATAGCTGTTTCGGTGTTTTCAGTATTTCGCCTAATCACAAACGGATTTATACATTTTATGATGCTCATTTTGACGATCCAGATTCTGATTCGAAACGAGCTAAATATTTCTTCAATCCGCGATTCCCAGACATTAACAGAAATGCCAGTCGATCTCTTCCAATTTAGTCATCATCGTATCAGTTTCAGATGCATATATTAATCAATTAATTCTGTTTTTTAAATTTGAATGTGCTGTATATGGTTTTGTACAAAATTGATTTATATACTGACTCAGTTATTCTTTTTTAAAATTATTTTTTCATATATTATTTTGAAGTTATCGATAAACTAAAGAAAAATTGTAAATATGTTTCGAAAAATATTTTCCCAGATATGTATTGTTTTCGTCAATATTTGTTAGTTTTTTTGAACCAATAAACCTAGATTCGAATGACTCGTGTTTTCCCCTTGAAACATGTGTCATCGTCTTTTTCAGCAATAAATTATTTGTTTAAAAATTATTTGAGAAGTTAATTAATATTCACTTACGATATTTTACCGTGAGGGACTTGTCATGTCCATGCTTATTAACTAATTCTTCCATTATTTTCAGTTTTCAAAGATTCTTGACAGTAAATTTATTACTGAATGTAATCAACATAAAATCAGTTCCTGCTGACCTCATTATTAATGTCTGCATTGTTGATTGAAATGTGTGAACATTGAAAGAAATGAAGAATGTTTTCCAAGATTTATTGTCTTTCCGACAAGTTTCTTATTTTTTAAAAAAATGTTTCTTTTCAATTTCTATGCAATAGAGTAAAATTTTTTCCTGAAATTTGTTTTTATTTATTCTGATTTATCTATCAAAAATATCTTTCATTTTAATGAGAAATTTGAATTTAAAATTCTAGTCCTGATTTTAGCCGTTGTTTTTAATAACGTGTTCCAGTTTTTGATTAGGGAAAAATATTTTCATTCTAATATGATATTTAAATTAAAATTATTGAAGATTTTTTCCGTTTGTTACCTTAACAGAGATTGTATAAGTACTGACACTTAATCGTTCGGAAATTTTTGATTAGCTTACTAACAGATTTATTAAAAAGTTAATTTTATTTCAAAAATGTAATTTGAATGACCTAAGTTTTGAAAGTCTTATGAGTTGAAATTTGATTTAACTGTTGCATTTAAAAATTTTTTATGAAAATATGGTACAATTATCAGAATTTCAACAGGGCTTTCTATGTTGATTATTAGATGCTGGTATGAGCATCAGGAGTGTCGCATAAAGAATGGGTGTAACAATTAGGACAATCCAAAAGTGGTGGGATCAATTTCGAAAAGAAGGCAATCTCGACAGAAAGACTGGATCTGGCCAGAACAACAGAAAGACAAAAAGCAGCTTTGGTTTTGAGTGTCAAAAGAAATCGTTTCAAGCCGGTGACCAAAGTTGGAAATGAATGGATAAAGGTGAATAAATTAACCTGCTCCTTACGTACCGCAAGACAAATCGTTTTGATGCTGGATACAAATTTCAGAGATAATATATGTATGGAATTCTATTCCACAACAGTCAATTCAACGAGTAATCTCAAACATGCCTGAAAGGCTTAGTGAATGTATTAAGAAAGGTGGTGGTCAGACATCATGCTAATTAATTCATGAGAAAGACAAAAAGGTTCTCTTTAGGGCCACAAGCATTGATTGTTAATTTATTCAATTGATTTCGTAAATATTGGTTGAAAATATGGTAATTGAAAGTTTAAAAAAATTCATGAAAAAGTGTACTACTTTTCTTGGCCACTATTTTAGTTACTTTTTAATAAATTTATCTTGTTTTACAATTTTAATAAGTCATAAAAAAGGAAAATGAAAAGAAATAAAATTTGCCATCACAGTCTCGATAATAATTAATGTAGAGGTATGTTCACGATCGATTGAAATTGATGTTTGGCTCAGATCTTGTTGAAGTGTGTAAAGGAATCGAGATTATGTTCATATCAGGACATTAAACTCTCCTGATTTGTCCTATCGTTTCAGAAATATAAACCAACTTGCAATATTAAAAAAATTAATGTTTCTATGGCTTCTAACCAGTTTCCCATAACTTCTGTGTTTGCAATTTTATTATTTTAAAATTATAAAATAATGTTAGTTTGAATTCTGGTCAATGTTCATAGACTCCACCATATTATGGATGTCTCACGTGAAATCAAATTTCAAGTCTTTAGCAATTCAGCTGGTTGGGCAACATTTATATTTACTCAATTACTTAATAAAGTAATCACAAAAATTAAGAGATCATTTTATCTAGTTTACCGAATTTTCGCAAAATAAGATATAACCGGTATCAACCTTTTCTTTATAGAGGCTATTCAGTACATTTCTATCGTGGAGCTTATAATTTATCGACAATTTCTGAAATATTTTTCGTAAGTGGCAGTGTCCTGAGAAAGAAATGATACTTAGATTTTGTACTATATAAAAGAACTTGTTAAAACAAGAAATACATAAACAGTCGTAATCATTCAAACAAAACCCCTTTAAAATTATAGAATGCAATTCTCCAATTTCTAGTAAAACATTTTCATCAAAACTGATAGCAAACTCAAAATGGAAAAGAAATTTATTCTTGGATACGTTATATAAATATATATTCATACAGCAAAGAAAGCTCAGTCTTGAACAAGATGTTTCACATACTTATGACCTGATTTTTGGTGGCAAACGAATCGAATGATGAAAATGGAACATGTAATTTATTTTTAGTTTTCACAGTCAATTCGTCCAGTCTTTTCCGAATTTCGTAAAAATTGTTGGGTTCTGGGGATTATAATAAATGATAATAAATAGTGATGATAATGATGTTAATTAATAAAAATAATTTTAATTATAATAAAAATAATTTTTTTGTAAGAACAAAAGAAAATCATTTATAATTTAGCTGCATCGTCGGAGCGTTAAGAAAAAATATTTTAATAATCGAAGCATTGAAATTTCCACACCGAGACAGAATTGGAGAGTAAGAGCCATTCTGGGTAATAGCCGTCCGGAATCGTCATTCGGACGTGGAGATTGATGATCGTATCCAAAATCCATTCCTACATAAAGAGACAGCTATTCCTAGAAAGGGCCGCAATAAGAATTTCAGAACTTATTCCAAAACAACGTTTAGAGAAAAGAACTTTCAATTTTCAGAAGGACAAGTTGACAGATGATTCCAGATGATTTTCCAGAGTACCCAACGAAGACTCAGATTTTCCTACTCATTTGTGTTTTTCAAGTGGATATGCTTTCGCAAGAAGCTTTTAAAACGGGTCCCGTCGAGTTCTGGACTCCTTCGGCGACCTGAAAAGGGCCTAGTAGACGACTCGAAAATCTGTTGTCGCTCCGGATGAAACCGATCCGTTTACATTATTTTGTTTTCGTTTTCTTTACTTAACCATTATTATCGATTATTGATTTTATTCTATTTTTGTATTACCATTGCCATTGGACTTGATTTTGTTTCATTTTAGACGTTGATAGATTTACGGTTTTTGATTTTTAGTTGTTGTGATAAAATGAAAAAAGTTTTATTGTGAGTGTTTTGATTCAGTTTTTAGGGTGCGGATAAAGTATTACTGTGGGAGTTTTGATTCAAGTTGAGTTTAATCGAATTCGAGCAAAAAATATTAAGTGAGGCGTTACGAATAGACGAGCGAAGGTTACTTTGTTAAGCTACAATAGTAACAAAATGCCATACCTTTAATTCTTTAATTAGAGTTTGAATTTTAGATCATCATGCCTTTGATAGTAATTATAAAATCTGTGAGGTATAAACTACATAAGTACCCAATATTGATGTATTCAGCCAGCTTTCAGCTCTTTACTTATACCTTCTTAGATGAATTATTACTTACAAAAATTTGAAAGCGACAGCTTTTTAAAATTAAATATATTAAACATAATAAAGATTAGTTTATTAAAAAATATAGACAAACATATTTTTAATAATATTTTAAATTTTATATTAAAAAATTAATTTTTGTCATTTATATAATAATAGTTTTATATAATATAAAATATATGAAAAATTTTTTCTGAAAGAAATTAATGAAATACTTTTAAGTTTTAAATAAAACTTATATATATATATATATATGTAATAAATTTTGATTTATTAATATAAGATAAAATTTTTAATTCATAATCAAAAATACTTCTTTTTCATTAAATAATAAATTATCTAAATGTTGTTTTACCAAGTTATTTTGGTATAGTAATATCAAATTCATTTTTCGAAGCTAATCAAAATCTTACACCATTTTTATCGATCTCTGGCGGGTATTTTAGAATTTATTTTCAAATTTTCTAAGTCAAAGCTTGGATGAAAATGAAAAAGTTGTGTTTCTTTTGTTCGATTATTCTTGGTTAGTTTAATCATTATTGACTGAAATATATAACTGTTTTTCAGCTTTTTCAATAGTTCAGGCTTCCAGTTACGAAGAGAAAACTTATGAAAAAGAAAATAATCACAAGAAAAGTAAAGAAAATGTGGATTTAAAACCATCCGTTGAAAAAGAAGATGACTTGAAAACTGGATATAAAGTTGATAACAGTGTAACAAAATCAAAAGATTCATCAAAAACTGATGACGAAGTTGTTGCAAGGTATATCTGCTTTTGAATTCATATGGTTTACATAATTTTTATGTTTTCACCAGAGAGGAAGAAGCTATTAACATTGATGGGTTAAGTGTAAGTCAAATGAAAGAACTAAGGGACAAAACAGAAAAGTACGTGTTCCAGACGGAAGTTGATCGAATGATGAAATTGATCATTAATTCATTATATAAAAATAAAGAGGTATGGATTTTTTCATTATTGATTTATAAATACTACTTATTAGTAAATAAAACATAAATGCCATCTTTTGCACATTTTCAGGAAAATGAACCAAATTATAAATCTTAAGAATTAATTTTTTGTAGATGAAATTCTATACACAAACATTATTGGTGTAATTAATAATGTTTTCATATTAACCATTCCACCAGTGATTTTGTCTATTTGTTGGAAAACTTGTTTTATTTAATACCAGAAATAAAATATTTTCATTTTCTAAATATGCAATAAATTTGGAAATGCATCCATTTGAATGTTAAAAAAATTTGGTAATACAATAATTGTAACATTTGTAAAATGCTTTTGTGCTATTTCTTCATAAATTAGGTCTGCTTTTTATGTAAAATTATTTGTTATTTATCAAAAAGTTAAAGTAATGAAAATTTGTCATTGACAATATTGAAGAATATCTATAGAATTAATAAATTAAAATGATATAATTTTTGTTTTATTTAAAAACGACATATAATAGTTAACTCAGTAGTTAAATAAATAAATAAAATATAAGCTGCACAATAATCAAAATAAAAAAAAACAAAAGTTCATACTATGGAATATTAACGACTTTGTTTTTTTCTAATTTTATTCCTATAACTTGAAAATTAGATCCTGGATATTTATAACATATAAATTCATTGTTATTAACAACTTAAAACTTGAAGTTTCCTTTTTTTTTATTAATAATAATAAATAATAGATAGTAAGTGTTTTTGACTAAATAAGACATGTTGAGAAGGAACTTTTTTGATAGTCTGAGAGATTAACCTAGATGAATCGTAGAAAAAAATTGAAAAATATATGTTAAAACCAGTATTTAGTTAGAATATGAAAAGAGGTTTATCATGTACTGAAATATATTTAGGCTGACATTTTATTCCGACTATATTTATATAGATTGACATTTTATTTTTAAGAAAATTGATAAATACTAGTATGCACCAGGACGAATTGTTTTATGAAGGAAAATGTCGATATTCCTAAACAGAACGAATATTTTCTTCCAATATATCGAAGAAATTTTATTTAGTTTAGTAAACAAATTGAAAAGAAATCAAGAAATCATACTTGATAAATGATAAAAATTTCGTATTAATTTTAGGAAGTTAATGTAACCAAGTAGATTTTTTGAGATTAATACATTAAATTAATAAAAAGAAAGGACAAATACTTGAAAAATCAAACAATTTTAATAAATATTCATAAAGTTGACAAATAAATTTATAAATTAAAAATCAATTTTTGATTTTAAAATTAATTCAAATCGATAAAATATATTTTAAGATTAATTTTCTTGAATTGAAAATCTATTAAGCCAACGGATAAGGGTAATGCTTATAGAGAGAAATAAAACAGTTGAATCTATCATTAATAATATTTGAAGATCTCATTGGATATAACACAAGAAAAATCTTTTGTTTTAACTTATCAATTTAATTCAAATTTGAAATTAGAAAAATAAATTTTTATTAAAAAATATGTTAAAATATCCGACTTTTCATTCTTTAACGATTGAATAGTTTAGTTTCAAACATTTTTATTACATCTCGTAACTTTAACAATGTGAAAAACATAAGAACAAATTTTAGTTAAACAAAAAATGTTAGTTAAACAAAAAATGTTAGTTAAACGCCTTAACAAAATTTTCACAATAGTTAGGACATTTTTAATATATTAAATAAGCTAATATTTTAAACCTAATTTTCTATAAAGGTGTATTTTTAATTTTTTTCTTCAAATAATATTCGAGGCGAAACATTCTTTCGAGAAAAAATAATATTTCTGAATAATGAAAATATTAAAAAAAATTTCGTTTGTCAAAATTTAAAAATCTCTACAAAAATGTATCTCACACTTATTAAGTTTGGTTCTCGGATCTTTAAAAAACAAACAAGATTTTATTTAAATTAAATAGAAATTTTTATATTTCTGATAATTATCAAATTGCTGAAAATGCTCCATATTTTGGCATTTTCAATATTTTTCAAGGTTACGAGCACTATCACCAAGTATAAAGAGGTTTTCATTAATCTTGGTTAAACTTCGAAAAAGCAAGCAGAAATTGCAAATTTGTTTTTCCTACTTTTAAAAAAACCTATTATATAAGTTATATCAACAATAAAAATATAAAAAATACAAATAAATACAAATTGGAGATTGATTCCATTCACTGTGGATTATGAGTACTCAAAAATTTATTCCACAAGTATATTTTAAATACTAAAAATAGATAATCAACATTTCTCAATAAAATATACACAAGTGTGATTATATATTGTTTTTTTCACTTTGATTTTTAGATATTTTTACGGGAATTAATTTCCAATGCGTCTGATGCTCTGGATAAAATGCGATATATTGCTCTAGTAAATCAAGAAAAAGATCATGACAATGATGACTTATTTATAAGAATAAAGGTATTTATTTTGTTTTAGTTATTTGTCTAAAATATACAGTAGTATGTGAATAATCAATTTTATAAATATACTTAAATTAAAAAAATAAAAATATTTAAAACTAAATAAAGGGTTCATTATTTTCTTGCAGACCTACATTCAAACAAAATTTAATTATTTTTTTACGATATCGAAGTGTTAGAATCCAAAGTAAATCAACTGTGACCTTAACTAAACCAATGAAATCCAGCAAAAAGACTGGTCATACAGGAAGGAGCACTGTTAATCCTCAGAAGGCGGCGAACATCAACTACATTTAGTTATTTATTATAAGGTTAATGTTCTTTCGATTTTCCAGAATAATTAAAGGGTTATCTTTAGGGTTTTTAAACATGATCTCATGAGGCCAACATTTTGGTTTCATTAAAAATAGAATTAATTTTTTTGATTCGTCATGTAATAAATCTCTAATTTAAGATGCACTAAGAATCACCAAAATATTCTTATTACGAAACAAAATACGTAAAAATTACTTTATCAATTAATTTGAAAATTCTAACCAATTATAAGATTTATTTAATCATTTTAAAAAATAATTATTTGCATCATCTACACCCTGTATATAGAATGATATTTTTTATGTTTAAATGAAATAAGTTAAAATAATATTTCTAAAATTTATTAGTGTTACTAAAATAATTAAATTTCATTATTTGAATAATATAACTAAAAATAGTAAATGGTTAAAATTAGTAAATACAATATTAAATTTAAAAATCTTTACTAAATTTAATAAGTTTTAAATAGAATTTTAAAAAGTTGGTTAAAAAACAGTAAAAACTATTTTAATCAATCAAAGTGCTCACATCCTGAAACTATTCACTTTAAATCATGAAATTTCACTTCAAATTGCCCTTAAAAAGTGATGAAAATATTAAGAATGCGTATTATTCTATTATCAATAAAAGCAAGAAGAGCAACCAAGTTATCCGATAAGGGCAAGAAATTAGTTTTATCTCTAAACATTTATTCCATTTCTTTATATTGTAAATAATTAAGTTAATATTGATAGAAAAATATATTTCTCATCAATAATTTTTTAGTATTTTTTAATTGTTCTCTTTCTTAATCGATTCTGTTTCGGTATAGACAATGGAATACGTATTTTTTTGACATTAGGATTTCTGTGATAACAAATAAATAGTTACATATCAAGTCTTTGTGCATAATCCTTCTATTATTTACACTTCGTAAGTAGTTGATGACCCTATATTCGAGTATATCACGCAACAATCCATATAAGATGTAGTGATAAGAAGAAACAAACGAAAGCCTTACATTTTAAAAAATAAGAATCATTGTACAATATCAATAAAAATTAAAAGGAATAAAATATTATTAAAGAATTAACAAATAGCAATAATTTAAATTTCATTTAAGAGTTACGAAAAAAATTTGTTATAAATTAAAAGTAATTTATTTTAGGCAGACAAAGATTCGAAATCAATTCATATTCAAGACACTGGTATTGGAATGACAAAAAATGAATTGATTAATAACCTCGGAACAATAGCTAAATCTGGAACTTCGGATTTTATGGCCAAGTTATCAGAAAGCAAAAATAGTGGAGAGCTCAATGATTTAATCGGTCAATTTGGAGTTGGATTTTATTCGTCATTTTTAGTAGCTGATAAAGTGACGGTAATTTCGAAGTCCACTGTAGATCATCAGTATATATGGGAATCGGATTCTAAATCTTATTCAATTACAAAGGATCCAAGAGGAAATACTTTAGGGCGAGGTACCGAGATCATTCTTACGTTAAAGGAAGAAGTCTTTGAATATTTGGAAACAGATATCTTGAGCAATCTTATTCAAAAATATAGTCAATTCATTAATTTCCCTATATATCTCTGGAAAAGTTCTGTAAAAATTGAGAAAGAAACAAATAACATCCCGGCCGTTACCAAAACTGAGGATGAAGATGAATCTGATGTAAGTAATGTATTGTGGTAATATTCTTCATTAAGATAATAAATATTAGAAGTAATTATAATTGAAAAATAATTTTGAAAATGATAAATTTCTTACTTTATAATTTCTGTCATTTTTATCTTTATTTAAATCCATATATTTGTAATTGTATCATTCTGTATTGAAGGATTATTATTTGAGTATTTTTATTTAATTTAATAATTAATCAATATTTATATAAAAAATCAATTTTAGAAGAAACTTGTTAAGTTTATATATAATATTAATATAACTTATGAGGAATTAAATCACAAGTTTTGATTAACTTTAAAGATCTTTTATTTTAGTTATTTAAATATTTTTATTATTTATTATAAAATCTAAATTTAGCATGTTTAGCTGAATAAACTAATTAAAATTTTTTTATTAGGTAGAACAGAATGATAAAAGAAGAACTGTCGAAAAAACTGTGTGGGACTGGGAAATAATTAACAAAAGTAAACCAATCTGGACTCGGAAAATCTCAGAAATAACTGAAGAAGAATACAATGATTTTTTCAAGTCATTTTCGAAAGAACAGAATAATCCACTCGCTAATATTCATTTTGCTGCTGAAGGAGAAGTTACTTTTAAAGCCATTCTCTATGTGCCTAAAAATAGAGATGCCGATGCTAATAGTAGTCCGAATAAAAAGAATGATAATATTAACTTATATGTAAAGCGTGTTTTCATTACCAAAGATTTTGATGATTTGATGCCAACATATTTGTCTTTTATTAAAGGCATTATTGATAGTGACGATTTGCCTTTAAATGTATCTCGAGAAACTATTCAGCAACATAAGCTTATTAAAGTTATCAAGAAGAAATTAGTGAGAAAAACTCTGGATATGTTAAAAAAGATGCCAGATAACATATTCAAAGAATTCTGGAATGAATATAGTGTCACAATTAAATCAGGCATAATTGAAGATGTATCAAATAGAAATAGGTTGGCTAAATTAATAAGATTTTGGTCATCATACTCTGATGAAGACCTTACCAGCCTCACAAACTATGTTTCCAGAATGAAACCAAACCAGAAAGAGATATTTTTCATGGCTGGAACATCAGTAGAAGACATTAAGCGCTCACCAATGGTAGAAACTCTTCTAAAAAACCAATATGAAGTATTGTTTTTGATCGACCCCATTGATGAATACACAATTCACTCAATACCAGAATTTGAAGGGAAAAAATTCCAAAATGTTGCGAAAGAAGGTTTTAAAATGGATAGTTCCAATGAAAATCTCGAAAGAAACCGTGAAAAAATTGCACAATATTATGAAAAACTAGTTAACTGGCTAAAAACAGACGAATTAAAAAATTATATTGAAAAGGTCGAAATATCTGAACGGTTAACAAATAGTCCATGTGTATTGATTGCAACAACTGATGGATGGTCTGGTAATATGGAACGAATTATGAAAGCTCAGGCATATCAAAAGGCAGAACTTATGGATAATTATAAAAACTCATACAAGAAGATTTTAGAAATTAATCCTCATCATCCATTAATCAAACAGCTGAGATATTCACTAGAACACTATGATATGAGCGAAACGAGATCATTAGCAACATTACTGTATAACACTGCTTTATTACGTTCTGGATTCAGTTTGGAAAATCCAGCTAATTTTACTAAACAAGTTGATGAAATCATAAGGACCTCTATGAGAATACCACTAGATGAACCAGTTATCGAGGATGAAGAAATTATAGAAAACATAGAAAATCCTTTAGGAGAAAAATCAAAAATTGATTCTAATATCAATTCCGTTCAAGAAAATGAAGTGAGTTCGAAATAATTTTATTTTGATTAATTTAGAATTAATTTAAAATTAGAAATATTAATTCTTATATTTTAAAAATATACATAAATTGTTAACTCCTTTCGACATATTTATATCATTTTCGCAAAAGAAATCAAAAGAAAACTAAAAGTCCTGATGTCATATGATGAAGGTATTGATATTGTTTACATAGATGTAAAATCTACTGACAATTATTTAATTTTTTCCAATAAACTGATAATTATAATATTTGAAGTAAGATTTTCAAGTAGTTAATTATTAAGATTTTTTAGTACTATAAATAGGTTATTAGTTACATAATCGGTGGTTTTTATATAAAATATCTATTTTTATAAAAAAATTTTCTCGAAGATGATACTTTATGGAGTAAAACTGAGATTTTATTTGGAATCCGCAGCAAACATAACATCCAGTCATATAGTTTTCATCTAAAAAAATAAAAATTCAAAAACCCCGGCATAGTAATTTGAATATTAACAAATAATAGAAGCAAAAATTATTGACCTTTGTAATGAGAAAAGAAACTGATTCTTCCCTAAGTTAACAAACATGGTTTAGAATCCTTAATTTAGACACAAATCAAAGCTGCAATGAGAATATTTAAATTAATCATTAGGTCAGTGGAAAAGAAAATGTAGTTTTTTATTTCTCTAATAAGGTTGTTTAAATATATCAATTGGTAAATGTTAAATATTTTAAAATTGAAGCCTTTATTTTATTAATAAAGGTGGGACAAGTCGCAAAGTGAATAATCGATTCTGTCCGCAAATGAAAATACAATACAATGGTGGTTTATTAAGTTCCGCATTGGAAGAAAAGAGAGCAGTACTTAACAAGTACAATTTGAAAAACCTATTGCTTTTCAGTGGTTAACCGCGAAGAAGTTTCAAAAGAACTCATGTTGATCTCACAATAGTAGGTTTCCATTTAAGGCATATGAAAAATTGAAAATTATGACTGCAAGCAATTGCCACTCTGAAGTTTTGTTGTTATCTCTTCGTCTGTGCAAGAATGGCGAATTTTAAAACAAAATCTAATGTATGGTATACAATAACATGAAGCGTTTATGTAAAAGTTAAGATCTTTACGCAACTCTATGGTACTTCAAAAACAAGAATGACTTGAAAATAAGGTAACAGTGACGGTTTGGCCGTCAGTTTTCAAATCAGGCAAAATACTTCCAGAAATTTGAAAAAATAAATCAGAAACTTCAACCCGTAAATCAGATATTGGTCAACAGAAAAGGTCGAATCCTTCTTTACAACAAGGGAAAACATTTGAAAAGAAAATTTTTTTATTTTATGATTATTTAAACAATGAAAATAAATTTTCTATTATAATACAACTCTAAATATTTGCGACATAATAAATTGACCAATTAACATAGTTCAAATGCTCATTATGCACATTATGTTAATGAAAATCGACAATTGATCGGGTCTGAATTTTTATATATCTCAGTAAAATTGCTTTTAATTAATTTAGATATTTATTCATATAATTTTTACTTTGTGTTACATTTAGCTCCATGATAAAGACGAACTATGAAATTAAATTTGTTGATTTTTGAGTTTGTTATTGTTGGTTTTAAGTTTATGTTGAAATTTTTTAAAAGCTGTTTAGGCTTTAAAATGTTCATTTCTTGTTTTAATACATTCAAATGTAAAAAGCAGTTTGAAAGTATATAAATATATAAAAAACTGTTTATTTTTATTAGTTCAATATATATTATATTTTAAAAATAAATACTTTTTATATTCAATTATAAAACTATTTACGTCTCATAACATTATGAAATTAATTTACATTTTGTAATATAGTAAAAATTTTTATAAAAGTTCTTGAAATTTTCCTTTTATGAGTTATTACTGATTTATGATATAATTAAAATTAATAAAAAATATTTTCATTATTGAAGGATTTTAAACCACTGGTAATATACATTGATCTGAGGAAAATAAATAATGATTTTCTAAAAAATATAAAATACATTAATCATAATTGTTATTCATAATTGATAATTGTTTTATAAAAAATAAAATTCTTAGTAGCTAATATTTGTCTGTCCTACAAGTAAAGTACAAAGATTGTTATTTATTTCTGAAATATACTAAAAATGATAAAATATTCTAAAATATCAGATTATTATTTTCGTTCCGAGAATGCTTTGGATTTTTCTTGAAAAATCGTATAAAAATGAAATAAAAAGAAAAAGGTTTTGATAATCATTTTGTAATCAATTAGAGATGCATTAACAATTTTCAGTTTCAACAATTTCATGATAAATCTATCATTAATTAAATGTAGGCCTTTATGTATAGAAAGAACAAAATAATTTTCGATTCATTATCTTTATTTTTGATTTAAAATTTTAATCATTAATCATTAAATTTTTATACATATATTTATACATATTTATACATTTTTATACATACGAAATAATTTTTAATTATGGATATTGTCGATGTTTTCATCTTGTAGTTTTAAACAAAAAACAAAGGTTTTAATATTTTTGTTTTAAGAAGCGATAGAATTGTTTGATATTTTAATAGTATTAAATATCTTTCAACAAAATGATTTTAATTTTTACTATTTTTTCAACATATTTGAACACTGACCTAAATTGAACTATAATTAATTAAATTTGCATAAGTCATTATAAAATTATTAAAAGTAATTAAATTTGCGTAAAATTATTGAATTTTGATAGTTGATACCTGGAAAAGATATCGTAAAACAATTGATAATTTAATAAGCATGAGATTTTAAATGGAGGTATAAATCCGTAGAATACCATGTAAACCATCAAAATAGAGTTAACACTAAAAGATATAAATTCCGAAAAATATTTAAAGAAATATTCACTGACATCTTTAGAAGTTTACATCTATTTTTAAAATGAGAACTCAAATGAAAATACTGAACAATTTTTCATTCGTTAAAACAAATAATGCAAATGAAAATTATTTTTATCAAAATTTGTAAACTAATTCTGAAATCATAAATGAGAAATTTTACAAATAATTATAATAATATTATAGTAATAATAACCCAGCGTGAATTATAAAACGAATTTCATTTTTTGAAATGGAAAAACTTAAAAAAATTTTTGTTGGCGAAATAGTAATAACAACAATGGGAAATATCTTGATTAATAATTTTCTACTATTAACAATTCATAATTTCTTAAGCAAAGAAAGAAAAATGAATCAAACCGAGGTCATTTGGTCAATACTGCGTTCGGACTCTTTGTTTTTGAAAGGAAGCCTTAATATGCATAAAACCCTATTTTAAGTATATTTTGAAATGTTTCCTAAAGACTTCCGGAGTGTCACGAAAATATTCTCTATAAAGTCCAATTTTGTTAAATTGTTTTCTGAAGATTTTGCTTCGTTTTTATCGGTTAAATCTACTACGTACTTGATTACTTTCATTCTTATTTCTTTTTCAAATATGACTGTACTTGAATGTGTAAAGAATGTGCAAGGATTTTTTTTCCTAAACCATCTTCCTTAATTTCATATAAAAAGAAGATTTTTTATATTTATTCACTATTACTCTCGAGTAACATTATTTTTCATTAATGAAGGTACTTATGAAATTTACACTACAGATGTTTCAGAGTTGTTTCGGTATGTACCATCCTTTTTATTCATTGATCATTAAATAGGATGTAGTTACCAATGTCAATTTGATAATCTTTAGATTTGCAACCTTTACCTTCACTAGGTTAACATTTTCATAGAAAAATACTACCTATATTATCTTCTAATTTTTTAAAATACTACCTGCTAAAACTAACTTAAACTTAACTTAGGCGTACCTTTCGCAAATGGTTCATCTTACTTTATTCCAATATAAAAGCTGTAAATGTGAAAAGGTTTTACTTGAATTATCCTTAAGTAATATATTAAATAGTGTATTATTTAAAGTATTATATTTGATTTGCATTTAAGGAGTGTTATTTTAATATTTGTTAGTAAATTTTAATTATAAAATAAAATCTTTTTTATATTACAGAATTAATTGAAACCTGTTATAAATTTCATCGTTTAAAAATTTATGTTAATTAATTATATAATTAATAATTTTATATTAATATTTATTTAAAATTTTTCACTACGTAAAAATATAGTTAATTTAAAAATTTTACTACAAAATATATTATCAAATTCATTTTTTATTTGAAGTTTAATAAACTATTATTTAACATAAATTAATTTCAATTAAATTAATTTTAAAAAATATGAACTACTTTATGATATTGATTGTATATATTTATCATATATTGATTTTACAATTATTTATAATAGATTTCTTCCATTTCCTTATCGACATTTCGAAAATTATTACAAATTGAAGACGACGATGAATTAGAAAGTGATGGTGACGAGAATGAGAATGAGAATGAGAATGAAAATGAAAATGAAAATGAAGAAGTTGAAGAGTTTGAAATTGAAAATAATGAAGAAGAGGACTCTGAAAATATAAATTCTGATTCTGATGAACAAATATCAGAAGAAAATATCAATGATGATGAAAATGAAACGGAAGAAATGCTAATTCCCGAAGAGAGTGAAGAAGAAGAAGAAATTCAACAGGAAGAAAATGAAGATGAAGAAAATTCAGATGAAGATTCGGAATCTTATCAAGATCAGAAAAGTGAACAAGTTCCAAAACATGGGAAAGTTTACAAAAGTAGAAAGCTTCATTCAAGTATTTATTAATATTCTCAATACATGTGTTATTGATGAAAAATAGTTTCAGAGAAGCATGCTTTTAGACCAACGCTAAACGATCACGACTGTGATGGAATTCCTGATGATCAAGACAAAGATGTGGATAATGATGGCTTGCTTGACCATACTCAAGATTCAGACTGGGATGGAGAACTCAATCATATAGATGAAGACGATGATAATGACGGTAAAAATATTCATTAAATATCTTTTTAACACTAAAAATTATAATAATATATTGTTTTAATTTATTAATTTAAATTTAGGTATTCCTGATAAAGATGATCCTGATTCTAATGGAGATGGAGTTCCAGACTGTAGAGAGGATAGTTCTGATAATAAATTAAAATTAAGATTTAAAAGTAAAAAGAAACGTCTTGATAGTGATTTGGATGGTGTGCCTGACGATTCAGATATCGATGATGATGAAGATGGAATTCCGGATATTTTAGAAGATTCTGATGGAAATGATATTCCAGATTTTCTCGAACAAAATAAAGGTAAATAATCATTCAAATCTAACCTGCAAATCGATTGAAAAAAGATCTTTCTAAGAGAACATATCTCATATATGATTATCATTTATTATCATTTATTATTATTATTATTATTATTATTATTATTATTATTATTATTATTATTATTATTATTATTATT